>JBBPBX010077553.1:0-16838 GCA_038048925.1 Garcialebias charrua | reverse complement strand
CGGTTCATCTGTACCCAGGAATGAGTGCTCGCTGCCTGGGTTGGGGACCTCCAGGGCGCGTACGGTTCATCCGTACCCAGGAATGAGTGCTCGCTGCCTGGGTTGGGGACCTCCAGGGCGCGTACGGTTCATCCGTACCCAGGAATGAGTGCTCGCTGCCTGGGTTGGGGACCTCCAGGGCGCGTACGGTTCATCCGTACCCAGGAATGAGTGCTCGCTGCCTGGGTTGGGGACCTCCAGGGCGCGTAGGGTTCATCCGTACCCAGGAATGAGTGCTCGCTGCCTGGGTTGGGGACCTCCAGGGCGCGTACGGTTCATCCGTACCCAGGAATGAGTGCTCGCTGCCTGGGTTGGGGACCTCCAGGGCGCGTACGGTTCATCCGTACCCAGGAATGAGTGCTCGCTGCCTGGGTTGGGGACCTCCAGGGCGCGTACGGTTCATCCGTACCCAGGAATGAGTGCTCGCTGCCTGGGTTGGGGACCTCCAGGGCGCGTACGGTTCATCCGTACCCAGGAATGAGTGCTCGCTGCCTGGGTTGGGGACCTCCAGGGCGCGTACGGTTCATCCGTACCCAGGAATGAGTGCTCGCTGCCTGGGTTGGGGACCTCCAGGGCGCGTACGGTTCATCCGTACCCAGGAATGAGTGCTCGCTGCCTGGGTTGGGGACCTCCAGGGCGCGTACGGTTCATCCGTACCCAGGAATGAGTGCTCGCTGCCTGGGTTGGGGACCTCCAGGGCGCGTACGGTTCATCCGTACCCAGGAATGAGTGCTCGCTGCCTGGGTTGGGGACCTCCAGGGCGCGTACGGTTCATCCGTACCCAGGAATGAGTGCTCGCTGCCTGGGTTGGGGACCTCCAGGGCGCGTACGGTTCATCCGTACCCAGGAATGAGTGCTCGCTGCCTGGGTTGGGGACCTCCAGGGCGCGTAGGGTTCATCTGTACCCAGGAATGAGTGCTCGCTGCCTGGGTTGGGGACCTCCAGGGCGCGTACGGTTCATCTGTACCCAGGAATGAGTGCTCGCTGCCTGGGTTGGGGACCTCCAGGGCGCGTACGGTTCATCTGTACCCAGGAATGAGTGCTCGCTGCCTGGGTTGGGGACCTCCAGGGCGCGTACGGTTCATCTGTACCCAGGAATGAGTGCTCGCTGCCTGGGTTGGGGACCTCCAGGGCGCGTACGGTTCATCTGTACCCAGGAATGAGTGCTCGCTGCCTGGGTTGGGGACCTCCAGGGCGCGTACGGTTCATCTGTACCCAGGAATGAGTGCTCGCTGCCTGGGTTGGGGACCTCCAGGGCGCGTACGGTTCATCTGTACCCAGGAATGAGTGCTCGCTGCCTGGGTTGGGGACCTCCAGGGCGCGTACGGTTCATCTGTACCCAGGAATGAGTGCTCGCTGCCTGGGTTGGGGACCTCCAGGGCGCGTACGGTTCATCTGTACCCAGGAATGAGTGCTCGCTGCCTGGGTTGGGGACCTCCAGGGCGCGTACGGTTCATCTGTACCCAGGAATGAGTGCTCGCTGCCTGGGTTGGGGACCTCCAGGGCGCGTACGGTTCATCTGTACCCAGGAATGAGTGCTCGCTGCCTGGGTTGGGGACCTCCAGGGCGCGTACGGTTCATCTGTACCCAGGAATGAGTGCTCGCTGCCTGGGTTGGGGACCTCCAGGGCGCGTACGGTTCATCTGTACCCAGGAATGAGTGCTCGCTGCCTGGGTTGGGGACCTCCAGGGCGCGTACGGTTCATCTGTACCCAGGAATGAGTGCTCGCTGCCTGGGTTGGGGACCTCCAGGGCGCGTACGGTTCATCTGTACCCAGGAATGAGTGCTCGCTGCCTGGGTTGGGGACCTCCAGGGCGCGTACGGTTCATCTGTACCCAGGAATGAGTGCTCGCTGCCTGGGTTGGGGACCTCCAGGGCGCGTACGGTTCATCTGTACCCAGGAATGAGTGCTCGCTGCCTGGGTTGGGGACCTCCAGGGCGCGTACGGTTCATCTGTACCCAGGAATGAGTGCTCGCTGCCTGGGTTGGGGACCTCCAGGGCGCGTACGGTTCATCTGTACCCAGGAATGAGTGCTCGCTGCCTGGGTTGGGGACCTCCAGGGCGCGTACGGTTCATCTGTACCCAGGAATGAGTGCTCGCTGCCTGGGTTGGGGACCTCCAGGGCGCGTACGGTTCATCTGTACCCAGGAATGAGTGCTCGCTGCCTGGGTTGGGGACCTCCAGGGCGCGTACGGTTCATCTGTACCCAGGAATGAGTGCTTGCTGCCTGGGTTGGGGACCTCCAGGGCGCGTACGGTTCATCTGTACCCAGGAATGAGTGCTTACTGCCTGGGTTGGGGACCTCCAGGGCGCGTACGGTTCATCTGTACCCAGGAATGAGTGCTTACTGCCTGGGTTGGGGACCTCCAGGGCGCGTACGGTTCATCTGTACCCAGGAATGAGTGCTTACTGCCTGGGTTGGGGACCTCCAGGGCGCGTACGGTTCATCTGTACCCAGGAATGAGTGCTTACTGCCTGGGTTGGGGACCTCCAGGGCGCGTACGGTTCATCTGTACCCAGGAATGAGTGCTTGCTGCCTGGGTTGGGGACCTCCAGGGCGCGTACGGTTCATCTGTACCCAGGAATGAGTGCTTGCTGCCTGGGTTGGGGACCTCCAGGGCGCGTACGGTTCATCTGTACCCAGGAATGAGTGCTTGCTGCCTGGGTTGGGGACCTCCAGGGCGCGTACGGTTCATCTGTACCCAGGAATGAGTGCTCGCTGCCTGGGTTGGGGACCTCCAGGGCGCGTACGGTTCATCTGTACCCAGGAATGAGTGCTCGCTGCCTGGGTTGGGGACCTCCAGGGCGCGTACGGTTCATCTGTACCCAGGAATGAGTGCTCGCTGCCTGGGTTGGGGACCTCCAGGGCGCGTACGGTTCATCTGTACCCAGGAATGAGTGCTCGCTGCCTGGGTTGGGGACCTCCAGGGCGCGTACGGTTCATCTGTACCCAGGAATGAGTGCTCGCTGCCTGGGTTGGGGACCTCCAGGGCGCGTACGGTTCATCTGTACCCAGGAATGAGTGCTCGCTGCCTGGGTTGGGGACCTCCAGGGCGCGTACGGTTCATCTGTACCCAGGAATGAGTGCTCGCTGCCTGGGTTGGGGACCTCCAGGGCGCGTACGGTTCATCTGTACCCAGGAATGAGTGCTCGCTGCCTGGGTTGGGGACCTCCAGGGCGCGTACGGTTCATCTGTACCCAGGAATGAGTGCTCGCTGCCTGGGTTGGGGACCTCCAGGGCGCGTACGGTTCATCTGTACCCAGGAATGAGTGCTCGCTGCCTGGGTTGGGGACCTCCAGGGCGCGTACGGTTCATCTGTACCCAGGAATGAGTGCTCGCTGCCTGGGTTGGGGACCTCCAGGGCGCGTACGGTTCATCTGTACCCAGGAATGAGTGCTCGCTGCCTGGGTTGGGGACCTCCAGGGCGCGTACGGTTCATCTGTACCCAGGAATGAGTGCTCGCTGCCTGGGTTGGGGACCTCCAGGGCGCGTACGGTTCATCTGTACCCAGGAATGAGTGCTCGCTGCCTGGGTTGGGGACCTCCAGGGCGCGTACGGTTCATCTGTACCCAGGAATGAGTGCTCGCTGCCTGGGTTGGGGACCTCCAGGGCGCGTACGGTTCATCTGTACCCAGGAATGAGTGCTCGCTGCCTGGGTTGGGGACCTCCAGGGCGCGTACGGTTCATCTGTACCCAGGAATGAGTGCTCGCTGCCTGGGTTGGGGACCTCCAGGGCGCGTACGGTTCATCTGTACCCAGGAATGAGTGCTTGCTGCCTGGGTTGGGGACCTCCAGGGCGCGTACGGTTCATCTGTACCCAGGAATGAGTGCTTGCTGCCTGGGTTGGGGACCTCCAGGGCGCGTACGGTTCATCTGTACCCAGGAATGAGTGCTTGCTGCCTGGGTTGGGGACCTCCAGGGCGCGTACGGTTCATCTGTACCCAGGAATGAGTGCTTGCTGCCTGGGTTGGGGACCTCCAGGGCGCGTACGGTTCATCTGTACCCAGGAATGAGTGCTCGCTGCCTGGGTTGGGGACCTCCAGGGCGCGTACGGTTCATCTGTACCCAGGAATGAGTGCTCGCTGCCTGGGTTGGGGACCTCCAGGGCGCGTACGGTTCATCTGTACCCAGGAATGAGTGCTCCTGCCTGGGTTGGGGACCTCCAGGGCGCGTACGGTTCATCTGTACCCAGGAATGAGTGCTCGCTGCCTGGGTTGGGGACCTCCAGGGCGCGTACGGTTCATCTGTACCCAGGAATGAGTGCTCGCTGCCTGGGTTGGGGACCTCCAGGGCGCGTACGGTTCATCTGTACCCAGGAATGAGTGCTTGCTGCCTGGGTTGGGGACCTCCAGGGCGCGTACGGTTCATCTGTACCCAGGAATGAGTGCTCGCTGCCTGGGTTGGGGACCTCCAGGGCGCGTACGGTTCATCTGTACCCAGGAATGAGTGCTCGCTGCCTGGGTTGGGGACCTCCAGGGCGCGTACGGTTCATCTGTACCCAGGAATGAGTGCTCGCTGCCTGGGTTGGGGACCTCCAGGGCGCGTACGGTTCATCTGTACCCAGGAATGAGTGCTCGCTGCCTGGGTTGGGGACCTCCAGGGCGCGTACGGTTCATCTGTACCCAGGAATGAGTGCTCGCTGCCTGGGTTGGGGACCTCCAGGGCGCGTACGGTTCATCTGTACCCAGGAATGAGTGCTCGCTGCCTGGGTTGGGGACCTCCAGGGCGCGTACGGTTCATCTGTACCCAGGAATGAGTGCTCGCTGCCTGGGTTGGGGACCTCCAGGGCGCGTACGGTTCATCTGTACCCAGGAATGAGTGCTTACTGCCTGGGTTGGGGACCTCCAGGGCGCGTACGGTTCATCTGTACCCAGGAATGAGTGCTTACTGCCTGGGTTGGGGACCTCCAGGGCGCGTACGGTTCATCTGTACCCAGGAATGAGTGCTTACTGCCTGGGTTGGGGACCTCCAGGGCGCGTACGGTTCATCTGTACCCAGGAATGAGTGCTTACTGCCTGGGTTGGGGACCTCCAGGGCGCGTACGGTTCATCTGTACCCAGGAATGAGTGCTTACTGCCTGGGTTGGGGACCTCCAGGGCGCGTACGGTTCATCTGTACCCAGGAATGAGTGCTTACTGCCTGGGTTGGGGACCTCCAGGGCGCGTACGGTTCATCTGTACCCAGGAATGAGTGCTTACTGCCTGGGTTGGGGACCTCCAGGGCGCGTACGGTTCATCTGTACCCAGGAATGAGTGCTTACTGCCTGGGTTGGGGACCTCCAGGGCGCGTACGGTTCATCTGTACCCAGGAATGAGTGCTTACTGCCTGGGTTGGGGACCTCCAGGGCGCGTACGGTTCATCTGTACCCAGGAATGAGTGCTTACTGCCTGGGTTGGGGACCTCCAGGGCGCGTACGGTTCATCTGTACCCAGGAATGAGTGCTTACTGCCTGGGTTGGGGACCTCCAGGGCGCGTACGGTTCATCTGTACCCAGGAATGAGTGCTTACTGCCTGGGTTGGGGACCTCCAGGGCGCGTACGGTTCATCTGTACCCAGGAATGAGTGCTTACTGCCTGGGTTGGGGACCTCCAGGGCGCGTACGGTTCATCTGTACCCAGGAATGAGTGCTTACTGCCTGGGTTGGGGACCTCCAGGGCGCGTACGGTTCATCTGTACCCAGGAATGAGTGCTTACTGCCTGGGTTGGGGACCTCCAGGGCGCGTACGGTTCATCTGTACCCAGGAATGAGTGCTTACTGCCTGGGTTGGGGACCTCCAGGGCGCGTACGGTTCATCTGTACCCAGGAATGAGTGCTTACTGCCTGGGTTGGGGACCTCCAGGGCGCGTACGGTTCATCTGTACCCAGGAATGAGTGCTTACTGCCTGGGTTGGGGACCTCCAGGGCGCGTACGGTTCATCTGTACCCAGGAATGAGTGCTTACTGCCTGGGTTGGGGACCTCCAGGGCGCGTACGGTTCATCTGTACCCAGGAATGAGTGCCTGCTGCCTGGGTTGGGGACCTCCAGGGCGCGTACGGTTCATCTGTACCCAGGAATGAGTGCCCGCTGCCTGGGTTGGGGACCTCCAGGGCGCGTACGGTTCATCTGTACCCAGGAATGAGTGCCGCTGCCTGGGTTGGGGACCTCCAGGGCGCGTACGGTTCATCTGTACCCAGGAATGAGTGCTCGCTGCCTGGGTTGGGGACCTCCAGGGCGCGTACGGTTCATCTGTACCCAGGAATGAGTGCTCGCTGCCTGGGTTGGGGACCTCCAGGGCGCGTACGGTTCATCTGTACCCAGGAATGAGTGCTCGCTGCCTGGGTTGGGGACCTCCAGGGCGCGTACGGTTCATCTGTACCCAGGAATGAGTGCTCGCTGCCTGGGTTGGGGACCTCCAGGGCGCGTACGGTTCATCTGTACCCAGGAATGAGTGCTCGCTGCCTGGGTTGGGGACCTCCAGGGCGCGTACGGTTCATCTGTACCCAGGAATGAGTGCTCGCTGCCTGGGTTGGGGACCTCCAGGGCGCGTACGGTTCATCTGTACCCAGGAATGAGTGCTCGCTGCCTGGGTTGGGGACCTCCAGGGCGCGTACGGTTCATCTGTACCCAGGAATGAGTGCTCGCTGCCTGGGTTGGGGACCTCCAGGGCGCGTACGGTTCATCTGTACCCAGGAATGAGTGCTCGCTGCCTGGGTTGGGGACCTCCAGGGCGCGTACGGTTCATCTGTACCCAGGAATGAGTGCTCGCTGCCTGGGTTGGGGACCTCCAGGGCGCGTACGGTTCATCTGTACCCAGGAATGAGTGCTCGCTGCCTGGGTTGGGGACCTCCAGGGCGCGTACGGTTCATCTGTACCCAGGAATGAGTGCTCGCTGCCTGGGTTGGGGACCTCCAGGGCGCGTACGGTTCATCTGTACCCAGGAATGAGTGCTCGCTGCCTGGGTTGGGGACCTCCAGGGCGCGTACGGTTCATCTGTACCCAGGAATGAGTGCTCGCTGCCTGGGTTGGGGACCTCCAGGGCGCGTACGGTTCATCTGTACCCAGGAATGAGTGCTCGCTGCCTGGGTTGGGGACCTCCAGGGCGCGTACGGTTCATCTGTACCCAGGAATGAGTGCTCGCTGCCTGGGTTGGGGACCTCCAGGGCGCGTACGGTTCATCTGTACCCAGGAATGAGTGCTCGCTGCCTGGGTTGGGGACCTCCAGGGCGCGTACGGTTCATCTGTACCCAGGAATGAGTGCTCACTGCCTGGGTTGGGGACCTCCAGGGCGCGTACGGTTCATCTGTACCCAGGAATGAGTGCTCACTGCCTGGGTTGGGGACCTCCAGGGCGCGTACGGTTCATCTGTACCCAGGAATGAGTGCTCACTGCCTGGGTTGGGGACCTCCAGGGCGCGTACGGTTCATCTGTACCCAGGAATGAGTGCTCACTGCCTGGGTTGGGGACCTCCAGGGCGCGTACGGTTCATCTGTACCCAGGAATGAGTGCTCACTGCCTGGGTTGGGGACCTCCAGGGCGCGTACGGTTCATCTGTACCCAGGAATGAGTGCTCACTGCCTGGGTTGGGGACCTCCAGGGCGCGTACGGTTCATCTGTACCCAGGAATGAGTGCTCGCTGCCTGGGTTGGGGACCTCCAGGGCGCGTACGGTTCATCTGTACCCAGGAATGAGTGCTCGCTGCCTGGGTTGGGGACCTCCAGGGCGCGTACGGTTCATCTGTACCCAGGAATGAGTGCTCGCTGCCTGGGTTGGGGACCTCCAGGGCGCGTACGGTTCATCTGTACCCAGGAATGAGTGCTCGCTGCCTGGGTTGGGGACCTCCAGGGCGCGTACGGTTCATCTGTACCCAGGAATGAGTGCTCGCTGCCTGGGTTGGGGACCTCCAGGGCGCGTACGGTTCATCTGTACCCAGGAATGAGTGCTCGCTGCCTGGGTTGGGGACCTCCAGGGCGCGTACGGTTCATCTGTACCCAGGAATGAGTGCTCGCTGCCTGGGTTGGGGACCTCCAGGGCGCGTACGGTTCATCTGTACCCAGGAATGAGTGCTCGCTGCCTGGGTTGGGGACCTCCAGGGCGCGTACGGTTCATCTGTACCCAGGAATGAGTGCTCGCTGCCTGGGTTGGGGACCTCCAGGGCGCGTACGGTTCATCTGTACCCAGGAATGAGTGCTCGCTGCCTGGGTTGGGGACCTCCAGGGCGCGTACGGTTCATCTGTACCCAGGAATGAGTGCTCGCTGCCTGGGTTGGGGACCTCCAGGGCGCGTACGGTTCATCTGTACCCAGGAATGAGTGCTCGCTGCCTGGGTTGGGGACCTCCAGGGCGCGTACGGTTCATCTGTACCCAGGAATGAGTGCTCGCTGCCTGGGTTGGGGACCTCCAGGGCGCGTACGGTTCATCTGTACCCAGGAATGAGTGCTCGCTGCCTGGGTTGGGGACCTCCAGGGCGCGTACGGTTCATCTGTACCCAGGAATGAGTGCTCGCTGCCTGGGTTGGGGACCTCCAGGGCGCGTACGGTTCATCTGTACCCAGGAATGAGTGCTCGCTGCCTGGGTTGGGGACCTCCAGGGCGCGTACGGTTCATCTGTACCCAGGAATGAGTGCTCGCTGCCTGGGTTGGGGACCTCCAGGGCGCGTACGGTTCATCTGTACCCAGGAATGAGTGCTCGCTGCCTGGGTTGGGGACCTCCAGGGCGCGTACGGTTCATCTGTACCCAGGAATGAGTGCTCGCTGCCTGGGTTGGGGACCTCCAGGGCGCGTACGGTTCATCTGTACCCAGGAATGAGTGCTCGCTGCCTGGGTTGGGGACCTCCAGGGCGCGTACGGTTCATCTGTACCCAGGAATGAGTGCTCGCTGCCTGGGTTGGGGACCTCCAGGGCGCGTACGGTTCATCTGTACCCAGGAATGAGTGCTCGCTGCCTGGGTTGGGGACCTCCAGGGCGCGTACGGTTCATCTGTACCCAGGAATGAGTGCTCGCTGCCTGGGTTGGGGACCTCCAGGGCGCGTACGGTTCATCTGTACCCAGGAATGAGTGCTCGCTGCCTGGGTTGGGGACCTCCAGGGCGCGTACGGTTCATCTGTACCCAGGAATGAGTGCTCGCTGCCTGGGTTGGGGACCTCCAGGGCGCGTACGGTTCATCTGTACCCAGGAATGAGTGCTCGCTGCCTGGGTTGGGGACCTCCAGGGCGCGTACGGTTCATCTGTACCCAGGAATGAGTGCTCGCTGCCTGGGTTGGGGACCTCCAGGGCGCGTACGGTTCATCTGTACCCAGGAATGAGTGCTCGCTGCCTGGGTTGGGGACCTCCAGGGCGCGTACGGTTCATCTGTACCCAGGAATGAGTGCTCGCTGCCTGGGTTGGGGACCTCCAGGGCGCGTACGGTTCATCTGTACCCAGGAATGAGTGCTCGCTGCCTGGGTTGGGGACCTCCAGGGCGCGTACGGTTCATCTGTACCCAGGAATGAGTGCTCGCTGCCTGGGTTGGGGACCTCCAGGGCGCGTACGGTTCATCTGTACCCAGGAATGAGTGCTCGCTGCCTGGGTTGGGGACCTCCAGGGCGCGTACGGTTCATCTGTACCCAGGAATGAGTGCTCGCTGCCTGGGTTGGGGACCTCCAGGGCGCGTACGGTTCATCTGTACCCAGGAATGAGTGCTCGCTGCCTGGGTTGGGGACCTCCAGGGCGCGTACGGTTCATCTGTACCCAGGAATGAGTGCTCGCTGCCTGGGTTGGGGACCTCCAGGGCGCGTACGGTTCATCTGTACCCAGGAATGAGTGCTCGCTGCCTGGGTTGGGGACCTCCAGGGCGCGTACGGTTCATCTGTACCCAGGAATGAGTGCTCGCTGCCTGGGTTGGGGACCTCCAGGGCGCGTACGGTTCATCTGTACCCAGGAATGAGTGCTCGCTGCCTGGGTTGGGGACCTCCAGGGCGCGTACGGTTCATCTGTACCCAGGAATGAGTGCTCGCTGCCTGGGTTGGGGACCTCCAGGGCGCGTACGGTTCATCTGTACCCAGGAATGAGTGCTCGCTGCCTGGGTTGGGGACCTCCAGGGCGCGTACGGTTCATCTGTACCCAGGAATGAGTGCTCGCTGCCTGGGTTGGGGACCTCCAGGGCGCGTACGGTTCATCTGTACCCAGGAATGAGTGCTCGCTGCCTGGGTTGGGGACCTCCAGGGCGCGTACGGTTCATCTGTACCCAGGAATGAGTGCTCGCTGCCTGGGTTGGGGACCTCCAGGGCGCGTACGGTTCATCTGTACCCAGGAATGAGTGCTCGCTGCCTGGGTTGGGGACCTCCAGGGCGCGTACGGTTCATCTGTACCCAGGAATGAGTGCTCGCTGCCTGGGTTGGGGACCTCCAGGGCGCGTACGGTTCATCTGTACCCAGGAATGAGTGCTCGCTGCCTGGGTTGGGGACCTCCAGGGCGCGTACGGTTCATCTGTACCCAGGAATGAGTGCTCGCTGCCTGGGTTGGGGACCTCCAGGGCGCGTACGGTTCATCTGTACCCAGGAATGAGTGCTCGCTGCCTGGGTTGGGGACCTCCAGGGCGCGTACGGTTCATCTGTACCCAGGAATGAGTGCTCGCTGCCTGGGTTGGGGACCTCCAGGGCGCGTACGGTTCATCTGTACCCAGGAATGAGTGCTCGCTGCCTGGGTTGGGGACCTCCAGGGCGCGTACGGTTCATCTGTACCCAGGAATGAGTGCTCGCTGCCTGGGTTGGGGACCTCCAGGGCGCGTACGGTTCATCTGTACCCAGGAATGAGTGCTCGCTGCCTGGGTTGGGGACCTCCAGGGCGCGTACGGTTCATCTGTACCCAGGAATGAGTGCTCGCTGCCTGGGTTGGGGACCTCCAGGGCGCGTACGGTTCATCTGTACCCAGGAATGAGTGCTCGCTGCCTGGGTTGGGGACCTCCAGGGCGCGTACGGTTCATCTGTACCCAGGAATGAGTGCTCGCTGCCTGGGTTGGGGACCTCCAGGGCGCGTACGGTTCATCTGTACCCAGGAATGAGTGCTCGCTGCCTGGGTTGGGGACCTCCAGGGCGCGTACGGTTCATCTGTACCCAGGAATGAGTGCTCGCTGCCTGGGTTGGGGACCTCCAGGGCGCGTACGGTTCATCTGTACCCAGGAATGAGTGCTCGCTGCCTGGGTTGGGGACCTCCAGGGCGCGTACGGTTCATCTGTACCCAGGAATGAGTGCTCGCTGCCTGGGTTGGGGACCTCCAGGGCGCGTACGGTTCATCTGTACCCAGGAATGAGTGCTCGCTGCCTGGGTTGGGGACCTCCAGGGCGCGTACGGTTCATCTGTACCCAGGAATGAGTGCTCACTGCCTGGGTTGGGGACCTCCAGGGCGCGTACGGTTCATCTGTACCCAGGAATGAGTGCTCACTGCCTGGGTTGGGGACCTCCAGGGCGCGTACGGTTCATCTGTACCCAGGAATGAGTGCTCGCTGCCTGGGTTGGGGACCTCCAGGGCGCGTACGGTTCATCTGTACCCAGGAATGAGTGCTCGCTGCCTGGGTTGGGGACCTCCAGGGCGCGTACGGTTCATCTGTACCCAGGAATGAGTGCTCGCTGCCTGGGTTGGGGACCTCCAGGGCGCGTACGGTTCATCTGTACCCAGGAATGAGTGCTCGCTGCCTGGGTTGGGGACCTCCAGGGCGCGTACGGTTCATCTGTACCCAGGAATGAGTGCTCGCTGCCTGGGTTGGGGACCTCCAGGGCGCGTACGGTTCATCTGTACCCAGGAATGAGTGCTCGCTGCCTGGGTTGGGGACCTCCAGGGCGCGTACGGTTCATCTGTACCCAGGAATGAGTGCTCGCTGCCTGGGTTGGGGACCTCCAGGGCGCGTACGGTTCATCTGTACCCAGGAATGAGTGCTCGCTGCCTGGGTTGGGGACCTCCAGGGCGCGTACGGTTCATCTGTACCCAGGAATGAGTGCTCGCTGCCTGGGTTGGGGACCTCCAGGGCGCGTACGGTTCATCTGTACCCAGGAATGAGTGCTCGCTGCCTGGGTTGGGGACCTCCAGGGCGCGTACGGTTCATCTGTACCCAGGAATGAGTGCTCGCTGCCTGGGTTGGGGACCTCCAGGGCGCGTACGGTTCATCTGTACCCAGGAATGAGTGCTCGCTGCCTGGGTTGGGGACCTCCAGGGCGCGTACGGTTCATCTGTACCCAGGAATGAGTGCTCGCTGCCTGGGTTGGGGACCTCCAGGGCGCGTACGGTTCATCTGTACCCAGGAATGAGTGCTCGCTGCCTGGGTTGGGGACCTCCAGGGCGCGTACGGTTCATCTGTACCCAGGAATGAGTGCTCGCTGCCTGGGTTGGGGACCTCCAGGGCGCGTACGGTTCATCTGTACCCAGGAATGAGTGCTCGCTGCCTGGGTTGGGGACCTCCAGGGCGCGTACGGTTCATCTGTACCCAGGAATGAGTGCTCGCTGCCTGGGTTGGGGACCTCCAGGGCGCGTACGGTTCATCTGTACCCAGGAATGAGTGCTCGCTGCCTGGGTTGGGGACCTCCAGGGCGCGTACGGTTCATCTGTACCCAGGAATGAGTGCTCGCTGCCTGGGTTGGGGACCTCCAGGGCGCGTACGGTTCATCTGTACCCAGGAATGAGTGCTCGCTGCCTGGGTTGGGGACCTCCAGGGCGCGTACGGTTCATCTGTACCCAGGAATGAGTGCTCGCTGCCTGGGTTGGGGACCTCCAGGGCGCGTACGGTTCATCTGTACCCAGGAATGAGTGCTCGCTGCCTGGGTTGGGGACCTCCAGGGCGCGTACGGTTCATCTGTACCCAGGAATGAGTGCTCGCTGCCTGGGTTGGGGACCTCCAGGGCGCGTACGGTTCATCTGTACCCAGGAATGAGTGCTCGCTGCCTGGGTTGGGGACCTCCAGGGCGCGTACGGTTCATCTGTACCCAGGAATGAGTGCTCGCTGCCTGGGTTGGGGACCTCCAGGGCGCGTACGGTTCATCTGTACCCAGGAATGAGTGCTCGCTGCCTGGGTTGGGGACCTCCAGGGCGCGTACGGTTCATCTGTACCCAGGAATGAGTGCTCGCTGCCTGGGTTGGGGACCTCCAGGGCGCGTACGGTTCATCTGTACCCAGGAATGAGTGCTCGCTGCCTGGGTTGGGGACCTCCAGGGCGCGTACGGTTCATCTGTACCCAGGAATGAGTGCTCGCTGCCTGGGTTGGGGACCTCCAGGGCGCGTACGGTTCATCTGTACCCAGGAATGAGTGCTCGCTGCCTGGGTTGGGGACCTCCAGGGCGCGTACGGTTCATCTGTACCCAGGAATGAGTGCTCGCTGCCTGGGTTGGGGACCTCCAGGGCGCGTACGGTTCATCTGTACCCAGGAATGAGTGCTCGCTGCCTGGGTTGGGGACCTCCAGGGCGCGTACGGTTCATCTGTACCCAGGAATGAGTGCTCGCTGCCTGGGTTGGGGACCTCCAGGGCGCGTACGGTTCATCCGTACCCAGGAATGAGTGCTCGCTGCCTGGGTTGGGGACCTCCAGGGCGCGTACGGTTCATCCGTACCCAGGAATGAGTGCTCGCTGCCTGGGTTGGGGACCTCCAGGGCGCGTACGGTTCATCTGTACCCAGGAATGAGTGCTCGCTGCCTGGGTTGGGGACCTCCAGGGCGCGTACGGTTCATCTGTACCCAGGAATGAGTGCTCGCTGCCTGGGTTGGGGACCTCCAGGGCGCGTACGGTTCATCTGTACCCAGGAATGAGTGCTCGCTGCCTGGGTTGGGGACCTCCAGGGCGCGTACGGTTCATCTGTACCCAGGAATGAGTGCTCGCTGCCTGGGTTGGGGACCTCCAGGGCGCGTACGGTTCATCTGTACCCAGGAATGAGTGCTCGCTGCCTGGGTTGGGGACCTCCAGGGCGCGTACGGTTCATCTGTACCCAGGAATGAGTGCTCGCTGCCTGGGTTGGGGACCTCCAGGGCGCGTACGGTTCATCTGTACCCAGGAATGAGTGCTCGCTGCCTGGGTTGGGGACCTCCAGGGCGCGTACGGTTCATCCGTACCCAGGAATGAGTGCTCGCTGCCTGGGTTGGGGACCTCCAGGGCGCGTACGGTTCATCTGTACCCAGGAATGAGTGCTCGCTGCCTGGGTTGGGGACCTCCAGGGCGCGTACGGTTCATCTGTACCCAGGAATGAGTGCTCGCTGCCTGGGTTGGGGACCTCCAGGGCGCGTACGGTTCATCTGTACCCAGGAATGAGTGCTCGCTGCCTGGGTTGGGGACCTCCAGGGCGCGTACGGTTCATCTGTACCCAGGAATGAGTGCTCGCTGCCTGGGTTGGGGACCTCCAGGGCGCGTACGGTTCATCTGTACCCAGGAATGAGTGCTCGCTGCCTGGGTTGGGGACCTCCAGGGCGCGTACGGTTCATCTGTACCCAGGAATGAGTGCTCGCTGCCTGGGTTGGGGACCTCCAGGGCGCGTACGGTTCATCTGTACCCAGGAATGAGTGCTCGCTGCCTGGGTTGGGGACCTCCAGGGCGCGTACGGTTCATCTGTACCCAGGAATGAGTGCTCGCTGCCTGGGTTGGGGACCTCCAGGGCGCGTACGGTTCATCTGTACCCAGGAATGAGTGCTCGCTGCCTGGGTTGGGGACCTCCAGGGCGCGTACGGTTCATCTGTACCCAGGAATGAGTGCTCGCTGCCTGGGTTGGGGACCTCCAGGGCGCGTACGGTTCATCTG
The DNA here is from genome assembly GCA_038048925.1 of Garcialebias charrua. Lineage (NCBI taxonomy): Eukaryota > Metazoa > Chordata > Actinopteri > Cyprinodontiformes > Rivulidae > Garcialebias > Garcialebias charrua. The sequence goes on along the minus strand of JBBPBX010077553.1, from coordinate 2,073 downwards.
TACCCAGGAATGAGTGCTCGCTGCCTGGGTTGGGGACCTCCAGGGCGCGTACGGTTCATCTGTACCCAGGAATGAGTGCTCGCTGCCTGGGTTGGGGACCTCCAGGGCGCGTACGGTTCATCTGTACCCAGGAATGAGTGCTCGCTGCCTGGGTTGGGGACCTCCAGGGCGCGTACGGTTCATCTGTACCCAGGAATGAGTGCTTACTGCCTGGGTTGGGGACCTCCAGGGCGCGTACGGTTCATCTGTACCCAGGAATGAGTGCTTACTGCCTGGGTTGGGGACCTCCAGGGCGCGTACGGTTCATCTGTACCCAGGAATGAGTGCTTACTGCCTGGGTTGGGGACCTCCAGGGCGCGTACGGTTCATCTGTACCCAGGAATGAGTGCTCGCTGCCTGGGTTGGGGACCTCCAGGGCGCGTACGGTTCATCTGTACCCAGGAATGAGTGCTCGCTGCCTGGGTTGGGGACCTCCAGGGCGCGTACGGTTCATCTGTACCCAGGAATGAGTGCTCGCTGCCTGGGTTGGGGACCTCCAGGGCGCGTACGGTTCATCTGTACCCAGGAATGAGTGCTCGCTGCCTGGGTTGGGGACCTCCAGGGCGCGTACGGTTCATCTGTACCCAGGAATGAGTGCTCGCTGCCTGGGTTGGGGACCTCCAGGGCGCGTACGGTTCATCTGTACCCAGGAATGAGTGCTCGCTGCCTGGGTTGGGGACCTCCAGGGCGCGTACGGTTCATCTGTACCCAGGAATGAGTGCTCGCTGCCTGGGTTGGGGACCTCCAGGGCGCGTACGGTTCATCTGTACCCAGGAATGAGTGCTCGCTGCCTGGGTTGGGGACCTCCAGGGCGCGTACGGTTCATCTGTACCCAGGAATGAGTGCTCGCTGCCTGGGTTGGGGACCTCCAGGGCGCGTACGGTTCATCTGTACCCAGGAATGAGTGCTCGCTGCCTGGGTTGGGGACCTCCAGGGCGCGTACGGTTCATCTGTACCCAGGAATGAGTGCTCGCTGCCTGGGTTGGGGACCTCCAGGGCGCGTACGGTTCATCTGTACCCAGGAATGAGTGCTCGCTGCCTGGGTTGGGGACCTCCAGGGCGCGTACGGTTCATCTGTACCCAGGAATGAGTGCTCGCTGCCTGGGTTGGGGACCTCCAGGGCGCGTACGGTTCATCTGTACCCAGGAATGAGTGCTCGCTGCCTGGGTTGGGGACCTCCAGGGCGCGTACGGTTCATCTGTACCCAGGAATGAGTGCTCGCTGCCTGGGTTGGGGACCTCCAGGGCGCGTACGGTTCATCTGTACCCAGGAATGAGTGCTCGCTGCCTGGGTTGGGGACCTCCAGGGCGCGTACGGTTCATCTGTACCCAGGAATGAGTGCTCGCTGCCTGGGTTGGGGACCTCCAGGGCGCGTACGGTTCATCTGTACCCAGGAATGAGTGCTCGCTGCCTGGGTTGGGGACCTCCAGGGCGCGTACGGTTCATCTGTACCCAGGAATGAGTGCTCGCTGCCTGGGTTGGGGACCTCCAGGGCGCGTACGGTTCATCTGTACCCAGGAATGAGTGCTCGCTGCCTGGGTTGGGGACCTCCAGGGCGCGTACGGTTCATCTGTACCCAGGAATGAGTGCTCGCTGCCTGGGTTGGGGACCTCCAGGGCGCGTACGGTTCATCTGTACCCAGGAATGAGTGCTCGCTGCCTGGGTTGGGGACCTCCAGGGCGCGTACGGTTCATCTGTACCCAGGAATGAGTGCTCGCTGCCTGGGTTGGGGACCTCCAGGGCGCGTACGGTTCATCTGTACCCAGGAATGAGTGCTCGCTGCCTGGGTTGGGGACCTCCAGGGCGCGTACGGTTCATCTGTACCCAGGAATGAGTGCTCGCTGCCTGGGTTGGGGACCTCCAGGGCGCGTACGGTTCATCTGTACCCAGGAATGAGTGCTCGCTGCCTGGGTTGGGGACCTCCAGGGCGCGTACGGTTCATCTGTACCCAGGAATGAGTGCTCGCTGCCTGGGTTGGGGACCTCCAGGGCGCGTACGGTTCATCTGTACCCAGGAATGAGTGCTCGCTGCCTG
>JBBPBX010077552.1:0-11609 GCA_038048925.1 Garcialebias charrua | reverse complement strand
GGGGACATTGAGGGGGACACTGAGGGGACATTGAGGGGGACACTGAGGGGACACTGAGGGGACATTGAGGAAACACTGAGGGGACATTGAGGGGACACTGAGGAAGCACTGAGGGGACATTGAGGGGACATTGAGGGGACATTGAGGGACACCTGTTTCAAAGCCACCACCATCATCCCTGTCCCAAAGAAGGCAACGCCCGCATGCCTCAATGACTATCGCCCAGTAGCACTCACCCCCATCCTGATGAAGTGCTTTGAACGGCTAGTCATGAAAAGCATCACATCTGTCCTCCCTGCCTCCCTGGATCCCTTCCAATTTGCATACCGACCTAATCGCTCAACCGACGATGCCATCTCCTCTGCCCTCCACACAGCTCTCACACATCTGGACACGAAGGACTCTTATGTTAGAATGTTGTTCATCGACTTCAGCTCAGCATTCAACACCATCATCCCCCAACAGCTCATCCTTAAACTGGACAGTCTGGGGCTGAACACCTCAATGTGTAACTGGCTGCTAGACTTCCTGACCGGGAGACCACAGACAGTACGGATCGGGAGTAACACATCTAGCACCATCACATTGAACACAGGGGCCCCACAAGGATGTGTGCTGAGCCCCCTTCTATTCACCCTGCTAACACACGACTGCACACCATCGTACAGCTCCAACCACTTCATCAAGTTTGCGGACGACACAACAGTGGTAGGTCTCATCAGCAACAACGATGAGACGGACTACAGGAACGAGGTGAGCCGCCTGGCCTTGTGGTGCGGACACAACAATCTCACTCTCAACGTGGAGAAGACAAAGGAGATTGTTGTGGACTTCAGGAAGAGGGATGCCCAACATCCCCTCTGACCATCAACAGCACCGCAGTGGAGAGAGTAGACAGCACCAAGTTCCTGGGAGTGCACGTCTCAAAGGACCTGTCCTGGAGCAGGAACACTGCAGCACTGGCAAAGAAGGCTCACCAGCGTCTCTACTTTCTCCGCAAGCTGAAAAGGGCTGGAGCTTCAACCCCCATCATGAGCACCTTCTACAGAGGTGCCATAGAAAGTGTCCTGACCAGCTGCATCACTGTGTGGTTTGGTGCATGTACTGCATCATGCCGCAAGAGCCTCCAGCGCATTGTGAGAGCAGCTGAGAAGATCGTGGGCACCTCCTTGCCCTCACTGCAGGACTTACACAGCAAACGCCTCACTCGGAAAGCCCACCGCATGGCAGGTGATCCCACACACCCACTACACAGCTGCTTCAGACTGCTGCCATCAGGGAGGAGACTGAGGAGTCTCCAGGCTCGAACCAGCAGACTGAGAGACAGCTCTGTTCATCAGGCAGTCAGAATGCTAAACACTCTGCCTGCTCTGCCTCCCCTCCCATTTGAACTGCCTTAACACTAAAACTTTCTCACATATTATCACTCAACACAAAGTTTTTAACACTAGACTCTGTGTCATCAAACGGGTTATTCACTAAACTCTCGGTCATGTGCTCATACAGTTTGCACTACTTCTCATACTTGCACTAATGTCTGTATTACATCACTGCCTATAATCATAATACTGTTTACATTCTCTGTTTACATTTATTAATACTGTTTACTTTTATTACTACTGCTTACATGTAATTACTACTGTTTACATTTATTTACACTACTCTAATATCTACACCACTGCTGGTACATATACAGTGTGCTCTGAACGGTCTTATTTAGGGATGCCCAATGTGCCTTACTGCATATGCCACTTTTTGCCTCTACAACAACATCAACTACTACCTCATACATATACTGTGTACATTGACTCATACGCTGCTTTGCCACTTTGCAAATGTCAATGCTAGAAACCTTTAGTTTATTTTAGTTATACTTTTTATACTCTTTTTTTTATACTAGTATGCAAAAACTCAGGACAATATTATGTTCATTAAATGTTTAATGTTTTAGTTTTAGAGTTGGTGTAAATTTTCATACTCTTATACCACTATGCAAAAAACTCAGGACAGTGTTAGTTTTACTATTTTATGCTTATGTCTATTATTATATGTTTCAGTGTTTCAATGTTTAGATGTTTACTGTTGCACCGAGGGACTGAGAGAAACGCAATTTCGGTCCTGTGTATGTCCTGCACTGTACATATTGCAGATCTGACAATAAAGTTGACTTTGACTTTTTGACTTTGACTTTGACTTTGATGCTGCAGGGGATGATGGTAAATGCTCTGGTTCTAACCTTCTCTGGATCTTCTCAACAGATTAACCTCAGGAATCAAACTGGTCCTGGTACTAGTCTGGACCTTCACAAAGTCCAGTCCCACAAGATCCCGTCCTGAGGGACGGGACCGGGTCGAGGATTTAAAAAGCCTCTGCTGCCTGCTGACCCACTTCTCACTTTATTGGATCAGGGCTTGACTGCTGACCGAGTCAGCACTGCAAGTGGGTCAGAGATAAGACCAGAGAGGCTGGCAGAGGAGTCCAAGACCAGGACCAAGACCAGGACCAAGACCAGGACCAGGACCAAGACCAGGACCAAGACCAGGACCAAGACCAGGACCAAGACCAGGACCAGGACTTGGTCCTGGTCCAAGACCAGGACCAAGACCAGGACCAAGACCAGGGTCAAGACCAGGACCAAGACCAGGACCAAGACAAGGACCAAGACCAGGGTCAAGACTAGGGTCAAGACCAGGACCAAGACCAGGACCAAGACGGTCAAGACCAGGACCAAGACCAAGACCAGGACCAAGACCAGGACCGAGACCAGGACCGAGACCAGGACCAAGACCAGGACCAAGACCAGGGTCAAGACCAGGACCAGGACCAGGACCAAGACCAAGACCAGGACCAAGGTCAAGACCAGGACCAAGACCAGGACCAAGACCCGGACCAAGACCAGGACCAAGACCCGGACCAAGAACAGGACCAAGACCAAGACCAGGGTCAAGACCAGGACCAAGACCAGGACTTGTGTATTGGATCAGAACCACCCATTGTTTTAGTTGAGCCTGACAGAAGCAGAACCAGTTCTGTCCGTCTGCTCTGCTGCACCAGCCTGCAGGTCCAAAGCGCTCGGTTCTGACTCCACAGGGAACCGGAGCACAGCTTATCCTGTGACCTCACCTGGACAGACGGGCCAGAGCCCAGACCAGAACCAGATTGGACACCAGAGACCGACACAAATATACCTGCGTCCTGTTCAGGTGTGAACCCCTCACCCGTAAGTGTCCCCCGTCCCATCTCAATGGGACAATCAGTGTCCACGCCCGGGTTGGACGTGTCCTCTGGTTCTGATCAGACCACCTGTCTCGGTTCTTATGTTACTTATTAAAAATAAAGATTGGACTGGTTCTGTTCGGTTTGATTTTTTTATTTTAGTTACCGTAAAAACCGTTGTATTATACGCAGTATTTTTGCTCATTTGAATGTCCAGCGTATTAAACACCGAAGAGTATTATTTATGGATTTTTTTCCCATATTTTTAGACTCATTTTTCGCCCTGATACTTCGTTTTTCATTTTTGGCAAAAATGGTGCAGTACCAGTTTCGGCCGCTATATGGGCGCTGTAGGCAGCAACCAGCAGAGGACTCAGAGAGTGAAGAGGAAGAGGGGCCACTTCCAGAAGTTTCTACTTGCATGTGTCCGAAAAAGGCCTCCTTTGGTCGGACTGATTACTCTGTCGCTGCCCGCTCCCTGCTATGGATGTACCGGTAGCTGTTTTTGTTTGCAAGATACCACTCATAAACCACACCGCAGATTTTTAAATCCAGCTGATTTCACATTTGGTTCAGCTCAGGAGCCCGTCTGCTATAGTGAGGTAAGAAATATATTTTTTAAGCGTTTATTTAGCTAAATTTAAAGAAAGAAAGCGTCCGGTTTGACCCGCCTGGCGCCTGCATAAAAATCAGGCGAACTTTTTTTTTTAAATCCAGCTGATTTGAACATTTCGTTAAACTCAGGAGTACGTCTACTATTAAGTCAGCTAAGAAATATATTTTTTAAGCGTTTATTTAGCTAAATTTAAAGAAAGAAAGCGTCCGGTTTGACCCGCCTGGCGCCTGCATAAAAATCATCGGCAAACTTTTTTTTTTAAATCCAGCTGATTTGAACATTTCGTTAAACTCAGGAACACGTCTTCTATAAAGTCAGCTTAGAAATATATTTTTTCTCACAAAGAAATAATTGTTTTTACCGTGTTTCTTTGTGAAGTTCTTCGTACTGGTTTGGTCCTGTCGCCGCCATCTTGATCAGGACAAAGCTGACGCATCGCGTGGCGATGACGCGTATTAAACACCGAAGCGTATAGTGTACAATTTTTTCTTGTTTATTGTTAATAATTTGACAAAGCGTATTAAACACTGGAGCGTATTTTCCTCCGGCGAATACGGTATATTGTAGCGTGTGAAGAAGGAGAAACAAACTGATCTGCAAGCAGTTGCCTTTAATCCTTCGAGCGTCAAAACCAGAAACAGAATGAATGAATTTACACACGAACACTTCTTCTTCTTCACCTGGTAAAACCTGGGGAGCACCTCGCTGGCTCCTCCTACTGGGTGAGAGAGAGATGAGGCCATATACCTCACCAACACACCACACAGCCCCCCCCCCCGAACACCCAGAAGGGCAAATACAAAACATATCAGTCTCTCACAGGGGGCCTAATCAACCTGCCGAACCGACTGCGTCGACTCGGGGGCGGAGAAACAGCTGGCACCCGTGCAGGAACAACATTTTGTGCCACAGGTGGAGGAACACAGTTGGGGGGAGAAAACGGAAGATGGGGTCGAGCAGGAGGGCGGCCGCGTCTAGGAACCTGAGCCGGCAACACCTCTTCATCAGCCAACACATAGGCTGGCTTCAGGCGGTCCACTGTAACCAGCTCTCTACGCCCACCCATGTCTAAAACAAAACTTTTCGCGCCCCTTTCGAGCACCCGAAACGGCCCGTCATACGGAGGCTGGAGGGGCGAACGGTGGGCGTCACGTCGCACAAAAACAAAACGGGCAGACTGGAGTGCTGTGGGCACAAACGCCTGCGGGAAACAATGGTGCACAGGACCCGGAACCAAAAGACTACTCTGCGAATAGGGGTCCACCGCTTCGGGGAACCGTGGAGCGGCAGCGTCTAACAAAAACTCCCCTGGGATTCGTAAAGGCTGACCAAAAACCAACTCGGCTGATGAAGCGTTGAGGTCCTCCTTAGGAGCTGATCGCAACCCAAGCAGCACCCACGGCAAACGCTCCACCCAGCCAACGTCTGTTAGCGCAGCACGTAACGCCGCCTTAAGAGACCGATGGAAACGTTCAACCAACCCGTTAGCCTGAGGGTGGTAGGCGGTAGTGCGATGCACCTGCACCCCCAAGGAGCGCGCCATCTCGGACCAGAGCCCTGAAATAAACTGGGGACCTCTGTCTGAAGTGATGTCCGAGGGCACACCAAAACGGGCAACCCAAGTGGAGAGGAACGCACCAGCCACGTCGGAGGTAGTTGTGGAAGAAAGAGGAACGACCTCCGGCCACCTGGTTGTGCGGTCGACCACTGTAAGCAGGTGTGTGAAACCCCGTGATGGGGGCAGGGGACCAACTAAGTCCACATGCACGTGGTCAAAACGCTTGGCTGGAATGGGAAATGGTTCCAGTGGTGCCTTAGTGTGCCGGTGCACCTTGGCACGCTGACAAGCCACGCAAGCCGCTGCCCAACTCCTCACCTCTCTGCGTAAACCAGGCCACACAAAACGTGCGCTGACTAGTTTCACAGACGCGCGCACACCTGGGTGCGAGAGAGAGTGAACAGAGTCAAAAATGCGGCGGCGCCAACCTGATGGAACCACTGGGCGTGTCCGGCCTGTGGAAACGTCACACAGGATCAAAGGACCGCCCTCTCCCAATTTGACCTCCTCTAGCTTAAGCCCTGAAACGCCGGCACGAAGGGCAGTTATATCAGCGTCTCCCGGTTGGTCAGCGGCCATGGCAGAAAAATCTACCCCGAGGAGCACAGGACAAACGAGCACCCGTGACAGACAGTCTGCCACTGAGTTGGATTTTCCAGCCACATGGCGGACGTCCGTTGTAAACTCTGAAATGGCCGCCAAGTGCCGTTGCTGACGCGCTGACCAGGGCTCCGAAACTTTAGACATTGCAAACGTGAGTGGTTTGTGGTCCACATAAGCCGTAAACGAACGACCCTCCAGCAAAAAACGAAAATGCCGTGTAGCTAAGAATAGCGCCAACAACTCGCGGTCAAAAACGCTGTACTTGCGCTCGCAGTCCCGCAATTTACGGCTGAAAAATGCCAACGGCTGCCATGCGTCGCCAACGCGTTGCTCTACAACGGCCCCCACAGCTATATCTGAAGCATCAGTTGTCAGCGCAATCGGGGCCTCTGAATCTGGATGGGCTAGGAGTGCCGCGCTAGCTAACGCGGACTTAGCACCATCAAAAGCAGTGATCCGGTCCGGGGTCCAAACCACTGTGTCAGTCGGCTTTCTTGAGCGCAGGGCCTCGTAGAGAGGCTGCAGGAGATGGGCTGCATTGGGAATGAACCTGTTGTAAAAGTTCACCATGCCTAAAAACTCCTGCAACTTTTTAACCACCAGAGGACGTGGGAACTCTGCCACCGCCTGCACCTTGGCAGGCAATGGAACTGCACCCTGCGCGGAAATTCGATGACCTAAAAAATCGATCACCGGTAAACCAAACTGGCACTTAACCGGATTAATGATCAAGCCATGTGCATCCAAGCGCTGAAAAATTTCTTTCAGGTGCAACAGGTGCTCCTCGGTTGACGAGCTGGCCACCAAAATGTCGTCCAGATAGACAAACACAAAATCGAGGCCACGTAACACGGAGTCCATCAGCCTTTGAAAAGTCTGTGCTGCCCCCTTTAGTCCAAACGGCATGCGGAGGAACTCAAAAAGCCCAAAGGGGGTGATTACTGCAGTTTTAGGTACATCGCTGGACTGCACTGGGACTTGATGGTAGCCGCGCACCAGATCCACCTTAGAAAAAATGGAAGCACCCGACAACCGAACAGAAAAGTCCTGAATGTGCGGAATGGGGTAGCGATCAGGCGTCGTCACGTTATTTAAACGGCGAAAATCGCCACATGGGCGCCACGACCCGTCTGCTTTTGGTACCATGTGAAGGGGGGAGGCCCACGGGCTGTTAGAGCGTCTAACAATACCCAACCTCTCCATGGTACCAAACTCCTCTTTAGCGATGGCCAGTTTAACAGCGTCGAGGCGGCGTGCACGTGCGAAAACGGGCGGTCCCGTAGTAGGGATGAAATGCTCGACCCCGTGTTTAGTTTCTGAAGAGGAAAAAGCAGGTGTAGTTAAAGAGGGGAATTCTGCCAACAAACCTTGAAAAACATCTCCTGAAACTAAAACATTAGCATGAGTTAGCGGCCCAGCCCCCCCAGACACACATGGGAAAGTTGCAAAAGTTACAGCGTCAATAAGTCTGCGGTTAGCAACATCTACTAACAGTCCATGAGCACATAAAAAATCTGCACCGATAATAGGAACAGTCACTGAGGCAACAACAAAATCCCACTCAAACTCACGACCATGGAAAGAAACTGTTGCCCGTCTAGTGCCAAAAGTTCCAATGGGAGAACCGTTAGCAGCAGTTAGCAGTGGGCCACTGCCTCGGCCTGCTAATTCAGGTCCAACAGGGTGGACCAAACTCTTCTGGGAACCAGAGTCAACCAGAAAACGACGTCCTGACAGGGAGTCTGTGACGAAGAGCAGCTCACCTCGCTCGCCAGCGCCCACAGCTGCTACTGAGCGCCGGCTTCCTCGTTTCCCGACACCCATGTGCATGGTGGAATGCAGCGCTTAGCCTTGTTGCCGAACCTCCGGTGGTAGAAACAAAGGGAGCTCCCCCGCCGAGTTCGCGCGCCAACAGCTGAAACCGCCGCTGGCTCCTCCATCTCCGTCTGCTCCGGCTCCACCGATGTACTCTGCACCGCGAACCGTCTGGTAGCCAGCAGGACCCGGTTCGCCTCCTCCGCCAAACCCCGGTAATCACCGGTAGATAAACAAGGGGATTTGGCCAAAGTAGCCCTCACGCGACGGAAGCTGGCGCAGGAAAATGTGAGGGAAAAGGAAACCCCCGTCGTCTGAACCAAGTAGCGACAGCATTTTGTCCATCATGTTCACAGCCGTGCCGTCACCCAAACCAGGCAGGGAAAGCAGTTTATCAGCCCTCTCAGTTGAAGTCAAAGTGTACCTTCGAAGCAGAAACTCTTTGAGGGCGCCATATTTGCCACGTGTGGCGGGTCGCGCAGCAGCGGCATGGCTTTGCGGGTTGACTGCATATCCAGAGCTGACACGACCAAGAAGTACCTGGTTTCATCTGCGTTCACGCCTCGGAGGCGAAAGAGTGCCTCGATGTGCTGGAACCACGAAACCGGGTCACTTTGCCAGAACTCCGGGAGCTTAACACTCGCTGCGGGAGCAAAGTCGGCTGGGTTCGGCTGCAACAGCTGGGCAGACGTCGCGGCGGCGGGGTCCGACGAAGAAACAACATCCTCGTTTGGTTTTGACATATTTCACGTCGGGGTCACCACTGTAGCGTGTGAAGAAGGAGAAACAAACTGATCTGCAAGCAGTTGCCTTTAATCCTTCGAGTGTCAAAACCAGAAACCGAATGAATGAATTTACACATGAACACTTCTTCTTCTTCACCTGGTAAAACCTGGGGAGCACCTCGCTGGCTCCTCCTACTGGGTGAGAGAGAGATGAGGCCATATACCTCACCAACACACCACAATATATTATTTATTTTATTTATTTATTCTACTGATGTTTTATTACATTCAGTTAAAGTTTTAGTTTTTTTAATTCAGAAAACATCTTAAAGCTTTAGAGACAAAAATCAAGAAAACTAATAAATAAATCAGCTAATGCTTCCTGGTAAACAAACAGGAAGTGAAATGATGACATGGTAATTATTATTATCAACAACAACGACGACGACGACGACGACGACGACGACGACCAACAACAATACATTTTACTGTATTTGTAAGTGTCTTTCTTGGCACTCAAGGTCACCTTCAACGATGATGATGTCATCACTGGTTTCATGATGATTTAAATAACTTCAGCTTTACTTGTTGCTTAAAGAGGAACTAAACTCCAAATTAACTTTTTTTAGCTGATAAACTCCCTAGAATGTGTCTAAAATGTTGTATAGCACTATGTCTGTGTTAATCTTCACATATTTGTACGTATTCAGGGGACCAATTATTTTCTATTACATTAGGGCTTAGTGTATTTCTAGTTTATGTTTTTCTTAGTTATATCCTAGATGTTAATACTGTTTTTCTCTTACATTTTGTTGTTGGATGTAACTGGGACCCTGTGTACATAATCTCATTTCATCACATGCACCACATGTGGTGCAAATGACAATAATTATTCTCTGACTCCGACTCTGACGTATTGGTCCTATAAATTTTTATGGTATGTCTGTGGGCTATCCAGACCATGTTCATTCAATTTAATACACAAAATAATTCTTAGATAATAAACTATCCCCTTTCAAGTTGTGCCTTTTCTCACTTCCGTTCTGAACAGGCTGTTTATGATAATGAGCTCTGAAGGCCACGCCCTTCAAAAATCTGTTTACATTAACTCCGCCCTCCAAAGGGGACCCAGAGGCAGACGCCATTTTGAGCAGGGCAAATGAGGCGCTGACGCGTCGCGTAGGCCGCTGAGAAACATCCATAAGTTCACCCTCCATGTTAAAAACTCTTCGTCTGACTCTTTGAAAACAAGCAATAAGGCTGCAGAGTAACACACTGGCTGCTAACTGCTATACACGCTCTCTCTAGCGGGGACCGCTTTTTTTTGACGGGCCACATCCGGCGCTGACCGGATATGGTCCGTGAGCAGTCGTCCGGTTGATTTAAGAGCCCGTAAATAAGTTTTTTCGTTGATAGACAATTAGTTATTAGCGGTACTGCATTTTAACAACAACAAAACATCGAACTCTGAGATGAACTCAGGAAAAACAACCGTGACGTCTTTTATACTGAAGTGGGTGGAGCATCACCAGGGGTTGCTAGGTGAGGGGCTGGACTCAGGTTGGGGTGGGTTGTCCTGGCGCTTGTGACATCACAAGCGCCAGGATTTGAAAACGAGACATTTATATCACTGAAAAATAAATATACTTAGAGTAAATATACCACTGGGTGCATTTTTTTGGCCCTAGGACTGTTTTTTTAAAGAAGTACATAACCAAAGTTGAGTAAGAAAAACCATTAAAAAGTGAATTTTGCATCTTTGGTCTCCTTTAAATCAGCAATATTTGGTCTAAAAACGTGTTTACGGTAATCCTATGGGTTGAACTGTTTTATTGCAGCTTAATTTTCTTATTGGTCAAGGACTGTTCACTCTGACGTCACAAAAGTGGTTCAAGCAGAGCCAATCCCCTGCAGAGATGAGAAGGTCATCGCTACAGTTCATACCTTATATGGAAGTGGTACATTGCACTCCGGAAAAGTACTGCAACAAAGCACATTACTGTATAGTTTTTGGAATGGCACTAGTTATTTGTATATTTTAACTTGTTTATTTTAGGAATACTTTTCACTACATTGAAACTATTTGGTTGTGTTTGTTTTCTTATATTGCGATGGACAATTAATGCATGAATGCCACGATAGGGCAGTGGTGTAGGAGCGGGTCTAGGATTCGACAGACCCAGGTTCGAACCCCGGCCACGGCATATCTTGTATTATTTTTTATTTTTTTACGCCTTTTGTTTCGGATAGATCGGGTGAGTACATAATTATTCTTTGTTGTTGCTTGTTGTTTATTACTAATGTAATTTTAACATTCAGAAACAATAACGGTCTCTCGTCCTGGCCACACCTCCTCGCTCAACCCCCACCCGCCTCCCCCTCCTTTAGGCGGTGTCTGTTGACACTCCCACTTTGTTGCATTTTTTAAATTTCGTCTTGGGGCGGAGCTACCGTTTCACAGTGGGGTGAGCCGCTCTTTAAACACACGTGACATCTTTTTCTGTTTAAATAAAGACAATGACTCACGCTGAGCTCTGAGGCGTGTTCTGTTTACCCGGTGTGACCCGGTTCTCACAAGTTCTGTCTTTATTGAACAGAACCGGAGCACTGGAGAACTGCCACGGGTTCACCTGCTGGTTAGACCATATCATTAAAAAAATGATAAAGGCTGGACCCATCAGCTGACTGACGAGTTCTGACGGACCTCAGAGCCAGAACCGGTCCACCTGAGCCGTCTGGTCTCAGCCAGACGTGACATCAGCAGAGTCTGACCTGAAACTGGAATCAGAGTTATTTCCTGGCTGGGAGCCCGGACAGAAACATTCCAGCCGGGGTGGAAACGGACCGGGAGGAGGGGGAGACGGGCCGAACGAGACCAGAACCGAGCACATGCTTCACCCAGAGGAGAGTCAGATCCACTCTGATGGGACCGGCGGGCTTTGGGTTTGTTGTAAAAAAAACATCCTTACAGTCAGAAAAGGTTCTGATCCAAAACTATAAAAAGTTCTGATCCAAAACTATAAAAGGTTCTGATCCAAAACTATAAAAGGTTCTGTTCCAAAACTATAAAAGGTTC
>JBBPBX010077550.1:5317-16839 GCA_038048925.1 Garcialebias charrua | reverse complement strand
AAGTGATTTTGAACTTCAAGCTGTGTTTAATCGTGGGAAATCCGTTTACACCCGAACGCACCATCTGTGATGTAATGTCCAGAGTTGAGGCAGAGCTCTGAGCTTGTCACGGTGTGCGCAGCTCCACATGAAGGTCAGTCTGATACAGCATCAGACCTAAATTAGATCCTGTTGTTTCTTGTTCCATCACCCAAACTATTTTCTGCTTCCCAAAATGAAGACAAATAGCTCAAATCTTCACCTAGATTGATAAATTAGTCAAGTTTTAAAATGTCCGCTATTGAAGAGACTGGAGCCCTCTGCCTCTCACTCTGGACATTACGTCACAGATGGTGCGTTCAGGTGTAAACGGATTTCCCATGATTAAACACGGCTTGAAGTTCAAAATCACTTTTAAAGCAAAATTAAAGTGATTTATCATTTTGTTTGCAAAAACTAACATATTTAAATGATAAAATATATATATTTTGAGCAATTTGATGAATAGTAGAAAAATCACGTCAGTGGATCTTTAAGAGTGTGATCCCCCTATAGTTGGAACACACCCTACGGTCCCCCTTTTTGAATAGGGGAACCACCACCCCAGTCTGCCAATCCAAGGGAACTGCCCCCGATGTCCACGCGATATTGCAGAGTCGCGTAAGCCAACACAACCCCACAACATCCAGAGCCCTAAGGAACTCAGGGCGAATCTCATCCACCCCCGGAGCCCTGCCACCGCGGAGCTTTTTAACCACCTCGGTGACCTCAGCTCCAGAGATTGGAGAGCCCGACCCAAAGTCCCCAGGCTCCGCTTCCTCAGTGGAAGACGTGCCAGTAGGATTGAGTCAGAGTCAGAGTCAGAGAGAATTTATTGTCATTTGCACCGCATGTAGTACATGTGTTGAAAACGAGATTATGTACACAGGGTCCCAGTTACATCCAACAACAAATGCAAGAGAAATACAATAATAACATCTAGGATTAACTAAGAGAGACATCACATCAGCTAGTAATACACTAAGCCCTAATGTAGTAGAAAAACATCATTATAAACAGCAGCACGAACATGAGCAGATGGTCACAGATGAACGCAGCAACAAGAAACAGATCAGTACAGTATCAGTATGATGTGACATTTTGCAGTGTTTATTCTTATTATTTATTTATTCATGAGTCTGACAGCCTCAGGGTAGAAGCTGTTTCTCAGTCTAGTGGTTCTACATTTGATGCTCCTCAACCTCCGTCCCGAGGGGAGTGGTGCAAAGAGTGAGTGTGCTGGGTGAGTGAGGTCTTTCATGATGCAGGTGGCTCTTTTTCTGCATCTGGAGGTGTAAATGTCTGTGATGGTGGGGAGACTGACTCCCACAGACTTCTGTGCAGCCTTCACCACTCTCTGCAGAGCTTTTCTCTCTGCAACTGTGCAGCCTCCATGCCACACGTTGATGCTGGAGCACAGGACGCTCTCCACTGCACACCTGTAGAACGAGGTGAGGACTGGGCTTCTCAGACCGGCTCGTCTCAGCCGTCTGAGGAAGTAGAGTCTCTGATGACCTTTCTTGATCAGGCTGGTGGTGTTATTGCTCCAGCTGAGGTTATCATTCAAGTGTACACCCAGGTATTTGTAGCTGGAGACCACCTCCACCGCAGATCCACCTATATACAGTGGGGTGTGGGTGTGTTTGTTCCTTCTGAAGTCCACAATCATCTCCTTCGTCTTCTTCACATTCATGTGAAGGTTGTTCTCTTTGCACCAGCTCTCCAGATGTTCCACCTCCTGTCTGTAGCTGGATTCATCATTATCTGTGATGCATCCCACCACAGCTGTATCATCTGCAAACTTAACAATATGACAGCCTGGATGTGTGGCTATACAATCATATGTGAGCAGAGTGAACAGAAGAGGGCTCAGCACACATCCCTGAGGAGAGCCAGTGCTGAGGGTGATGGTGGAGGAGGAGAAGTTGTGGATCTTCACGGACTGTGGTCTGTCTGTTAAGAAGTCTAAGACCCAGTTACAAATAGAGGGGCTTAGTCCAAGTGTGGATAGTTTGTCTATCAGAGTTTGGGGGATCATGGTGTTGAAGGCAGATGTGAAGTCCACAAAGAGCAGACGCACGTATGAGTCCTTCTGATCCAGGTGGGTGAGAGCAGTGTGGACCACGGAGGAGATGGCGTCCTCTGTTGATCGGTTCTCACGATATGCATATTGATGAGGGTCCTCGTTGATGTTGACGGCTGTCTTGATGTGGGACATGACCAGTTTCTCAAAACATTTAGCGACTATCGGGGTGAGGGCCACCGGTCTATAGTCATTCAGACCAGTCACTGTGGAGCTTTTTGGGACTGGGATGATGGTGGCGGTCTTCAGGCAGGTGGGAACTGACTCCAGTGCAAGTGAGGTGGTGAAGATGTCAGCCAGCACCTCACAGAGCTGGTCCGCACATTCCTTCAGAACTTTCCCTGGGATGTTGTCTGGACCCGTAGCTTTATGAGGGTTGATCCTTCTGAGACTGCCTCTCACTTCTGCTGCGGTCACTTTGAGGTGCTCCTCGTCTGGTGATGAGGTGAGTCTGGTGCTAGTTGGTCTGTTTGGATCATCAAAACGTGCATAAAACTTATTGAGGGCATCAGGCAGGGATGGGTCCCTGGGGCATTGTTTGCTTTTGCCCTTGTAGTCTGTTAAGCATTTGATGCCCTGCCACATGCTCCTTGGATCATGTGAGGTGAACTGTCCCTCGATCCTCTGTGCATACGCGGCTTTGGCCTTCTTTATGCCATCATCCAGTTCTCTCCTGCACTTTCTCAACTCCTCAGTATCTTTAGACTTGAATGCAGTGTCCCTGGCTGCCAGCAGGGTGCGGACATCCTTATTTAGCCAGGGTTTTTGATTGGGGTAAAATTTAACACACTTTCTTATGGATACATTTTCAGCACATGTACTGATGTAACCCAGGACAGAGGAAGCATAAAGCTCCAGGTCAATTGAATTTCCATTCGTAGCTGCCTCTTTGAAGACAGACCAGTTTGTGTTTTCAAAGCAGTCTCTTAGCATGGGGGAACTATCTTGGCGCCACGATGTTATCACTCTTTGTTCTGGCATCGCACGTCTGAGTGGGGGTAGCTGTCTAGGGACCAATAGCAGGGAGCGATGGTCGGAAGCCCCGATCGGTGGGCGTGGCTTCGCCGTGTACGCCCCCTTCACATTCGTGTAGACCTGGTCTAATGTCTTATTTCCTCGTGTTTCTGTGAAAACGTGCTGATTGAAGGTTGGAAGGATGGCACGTAAATCCACGTGATTGAAGTCCCCGGAAACAATGAAAAACCCCTCAGGATATTTACACTGCAGCGAGGTGAGTAACTCATGAATTTCTTCCTGGGCGACTTTAGCATTAGCATCGGGGGGTATGTAAACATTGCTTATTATTATCGCTGAATAGTCGCGGGGAAGATAATGTGGCCGACATCTTATTGTTAAAAGCTCCACAGCAGCTGAGCAGATCCTGCTGATAACGGCACAGTTCGTGCACCAGTCTTTGTTAACGTAAATGCAGACGCCCCCACCTCGCGTTTTCCCCGTAGTCTCGATGCACCGGTCCGTTCTGAAAAATAGTTTATTATCCAACTCGTAAACAGAGTCAGGAGTGTCTTCATTGATCCATGTTTCCGTGAGACAAAGCACCGAACATCTCCTCATCTCCTCCGACGTTGTTACTCTCAGACGAAGCAGGTCCATCTTGTTGTCGAGCGAGCGCACGTTAGACAGAAATAAAGCCGGCATCGGGGGTTTACCGGTTTTAGCGTCTGCTCGTAGTCTCGTCATGATTCCTGCTCGACAGCCACGCTTTTTCCCTCGAGAGCATCGCTTTCTCTTCTTTCCTCCGCGCATCTGCTTCCAGAAAGATGATCTAAGCAGATCCAATCTTCCGAGCTCTGATTTGAGTTCGTTGCTGATTTCAGCTGTGCCTTGTGGTAAATCCGCTCCAATTCTCAACAGCTCAGTTCGGCTATAATTCACCCGCAAAAAACGCGCAGAGTCAGGTACAAAAACACTATTAAAACTACTAAAAACTGGGGATGTTCTGGAAGCCCATGAAGCTGCTACTGGTCTGAGCGCGGCCATCTTGGATATATTGAGGAGGTCTTCGAAGTATTCCGCCCACCGACTCACAACATCCCGAGTTGAGGTCAACAGCACGCCATCCCCACCATAAATGGTGTTGGTCGCGTACCGCTTTCCCCCCCTGAGACGCCGGATGGTGGACCAGAATCGCCTCGAAGCCGTACGGAAGTCATTCTCCATGGCCTCTCCGAACTCCTCCCACGCCCGAGTTTTTGCCTCAGCAACCACCCGAGCCGCATGCCGCTTGGACTGCCGGTACCTATCTGCTGCTTCCGGGGTCCCACAGGCCAAAAAGGCCCAATAGGACTCCTTCTTCAGCTTGACAGCATCCCTCACCGCCGGTGTCCACCACCGGGTTCGAGGGTTGCCACCACGACAGGCACCAACAACCTTGCGGCCACAACTCTGATAAGCTGCCTCGACAATAGAGGCGCGGAACATGGCCCACTCGGACTCAATGTCCCCCGCCTCCCTCGGAACGTGTTCAAAGCTCTCCCGGAGGTGGGAGTTAAAGCTCCGTCTTACGGGAGACTCTGCCAGACGTTCCCAGCAGACCCTCACAATACGTTTGGGTCTGCCAGGTCTGACCGGCATCCTCCCCCACCATCGGAGCCAACTCACCACCAGGTAGTGGTCAGTTGACAGCTCCGCCCCTCTCTTCACCCGAGTGTCCAGGACATGCGGCCGCAGATCAGATGAGACGACAACAAAGTCGATCATCGAACTGCGACCTAGGGTGTCCTGGTGCCAAGAGCACATATGGACACCCTTATGCCTGAACATGGTGTTCGTTATGGACAATCCATGACGAGCACAGAAGTCCAACAACAAAACACCACTCGGGTTCAGATCAGGGGGGCCGTTCCTCCCAACCACACCCCTCCAGGTCTCACTGTCATTGCCCACGTGAGCGTTGAAGTCCCCCAGCAGAACAAGGGAGTCCCCAGGAGGCGCACTCTCCAATACCCCCTCCAAGGACTCCAAAAAGGGTGGGTAATCTGCGCTGCCGTTTGGCGCATAGGCACAAACAACAGTCAGAGCCCGTCCCCCCACACGTAGGCGAAGGGAGGCTACCCTCTCGTTCACCGGGGTGAACCCCAACGTACAGGCACCAAGATGGGGGGCAACAAGTATGCCCACTCCTGCTCGGCGCCTCTCACCAGGGGCAACTCCAGAGTAGAAGAGTGTCCAACCCCTCTCAAGGAAACTGGTTCCAGAGCCATGCGTTGAGGTGAGTCCAACTATTTCTAGCCGGAACCTCTCAACCTCACACACTAGCTCAGGCTCCTTCCCCACCAGAGAGGTGACATTCCATGTCCCAATGGCCAGCTTCTGTAGCCGAGGATCAGACCGCCAGGGTCCCCGCCCTCGGCCACCACCCATCCCACATTGCACCCGACCCCTTTGGCCCCTCCCATAGGTGGTGAGCCCATGGGAAGGGGGACCCACGTCTCCTCTTCGGGCTGTGCCCGGCCGAGCTCCATGGGTGAAAGCCCGGCCACCAGGCGCTCGCCAACGTGCCCCACCTCCGGGCCTGGCTCCAGAGTGGGGCCCCGGTGACCCGCGTCCGGGCGAGGGAACATTTTGTCCATTTATTGTACTCATCATTGGGGTCTTCGGGCTGCACTTTGTCTGGTCCCTCACCTAGGACCTGTCTGCCTTGGGTGACCCTACTAGGGGCATGAAGCCCCTGACAGCATAGCTCCTAGGATCATTGGGACACTCAAACACCTCCACCACGGTAAGGTGGCAGCCCAGGGAGGGGATAAAGTGCCTTATCATTTAGTAAACCTCTAACTCTGTAAAATATCGCAATAGACTTCGATAATTTTGCTTTAACTGAACTTACATGCTGTTTCCAAGACAATTTTTCATCAATGATGATGCCCAAGAACTTCACTTCAGAAACTCTCTGAATCTCAGATCCATCAATTAAAAATGGTACATCAATCAACTACATCATCAAAATGTGTGTCAGTATCTGTAAACTTGATGAAGTTATAGCCAGTTTTCAGAGAACCATGTTTCACAGCTGGTTACACGTTGGCTCTGCAGTCACTATCACATATTTCAATCTGGGCAGCACGGTGGCACAACTGGTAGAGCTGCTGCCTCTCAGCGAGAAGGTTGCCGGTTCAAATCCCGGTCCGGGGCCTTTCTGGGTGGAGTTTGCATGTTCTCCCCGTGCATGCGTGGGTTTCCTCCGGGTACTCCGGTTTCCTCCCACAGACCAAAAA
This sequence comes from Garcialebias charrua, assembly GCA_038048925.1. Lineage (NCBI taxonomy): Eukaryota > Metazoa > Chordata > Actinopteri > Cyprinodontiformes > Rivulidae > Garcialebias > Garcialebias charrua. Next base: position 10,500 of record JBBPBX010077550.1, on the reverse strand, counting down.
ACATGCTTGTTAGGCTGATTGGTGACTCTAAATTGACCCTAGGTGTGAGTGTGAGAGTGGATGGTTGTTTGGTGTGAGTGAGACAGGTCCCTCTTGTAAATGAGTCCCCGTGACTCAACGAGGCTAGCCTGTATAAATAAAGGTTGAATGAATGAATGAATGAATAATTGTATATTTTTCCCAATATTTTTATACATTTCTGCCTCCTTCTGTCCTGAGTTAAGACTTCCTAAAGAAAGTTTTCACTCTTTATGGTTTGCTAGCATGATGCACCCCCTATCGGGTAATGTTTAAAAGCTCTACAAAAGTTCCAAGCTTCTTGTTCCTCATGTGAGAACTTTTTTAAACATGCTGATGCACAGAACAATTCAAAACAGATAAGTTTTGACGTTACAAGGAGTACAGGATGTCTGCAGTGCAAAAATGAAGATAAATGTGTGACTGAACAGTTTTACACCCGACTGTGCAGGAAATACCCCTTTAGATCAGAAATGGACGTCACAGACACTTGGTTTATACTGAATATTTTTTGAATGCAGATATGCACACATATTTATTTCCAGCCCAAAGAAATTATGCAGTGAGACAGGCTGATATGTTGCAGGCCAAATGTTGTTTCATACAACAAACCAGACTGTCATTTTACATCAATGTTGCCATAAAGTAACAGGCTTTGTTTCTGTGAGTGTTAAAGACTGGGAGTACCGTATTTTCCGGTGTATAGGTCGCAACTTTTTATGGTTTTTTTCAAGGCCTGCGACCTATACACCGGTGCGACCTATATATGGCTTGTTATCACTTTTGGCGAAACAAATTTTTAAATCCAGCTCATTTCACAATTACGTTCATTTATTAAGGAAAAGTTCAGCTCAGACACATATTTGCTATAATTTTTATCAAACAAATAATTGTTTTTAAGTGTTAATCTTCTTAAAAGCCTTGCTGTGCGCTCCTGTGGCAGACATTTGCAGCAGAGCTAAACGTAGGTGCGACCTATACACCGGTGCAACCTATCTAGGGATTTTTACAATCTATTGGTGATAATTGGACAATGCGACCTATACACCAGAAAATACGGTATGCATGGTGTGTGTGTGTGTGTGTGTGTGTGTGTGTGTGTGTGTGTGTGTGAGTGAGGGACCAGACAAAGTGCAGCCCAGAGATTCCTATGATGAGGAAAATAAATGGAAACCGTGTTCCCTCACCCGGACGTGGGTCACCGGGGCCCCACTCTGGAGCCGGGCCTGGAGGTGGGGCACGCTGGCGAGTGCCTGGTGGCCGGGCTTTTACCCATGGAGCTTGGCTGGGCACAGCCCGAAGAGGAGACTTGGGTCCTTCTTCCCATGGGTTCACCACCTGTGGGAGGGGCCAAAGGGGTCGGGTGCAAGGTGCAGTGGGCGGGGACCCTGGGTCTGATCCTCGACTACAGAAGCTGCTATTGGGACATGAAATGTCACGTCTCTGGTGGGGAAGGAGCCTGAGCTGGTGTGTGAGGTTGAGAGGTTCAGGCTAGAAATAGTTGGACTCACCTCGACGCATGGCTCTGGCTCTGGAACCAGTTTCCATGAGAGTGGTTGGACACTCTTCCACTCTGGAGTTGCTCCTGGTGAGAGGCGCCGAGCAGGAGTGGGCATACTTGTACCTTAAATTTGTAACATGTATTCACTGTCTGTGGTTTACGTTGAAGTAACGTCACTTATTTTCTCCAACTCATTAGCTAGTCTTAATTAGCCGCGCTGTTCGGCTGGGCTCAAGTCTCAACATGTGATCTATTAACAGCAACATTTAAAAAATACTGCATTTCAAGTTTGATTCTATGACAACTTTTTTAATAACATGTTTTTATGTTGTCTACAGTATATAGTTCAGTAACAACTGTCACATAAAGATTGTCCTAATAAATAAAAAACACATTTAAATCTGAACAAATGAACTGAAATACATTTTGTGTATATTATTTATTATGTTAAAATGTAGATTTTTTATAGTTACTGTATTCAAATATTTGAACATGCACATATTAATGTTTTCAATCTTTAAACCATATACTATTCATCAGCAACAATAAATTCATTCAGATAAAACCAAAATCAATTGGCTGTAAAGCTATAGGTCTGTAGCTAAAAAAGTTTTGACAACTCTTTAGAAAAAAAAAAAAAACTTGAACACAGTGGAAAACTAATCATTAATAAAGAAAAAAAATATATATATACAGTATATATATAAACATGTTAGTAAAACCCATTTAATTTCTTGACAGCATACCTTTTCATCACTTGTATTGTTATCAACAAACCCTGGAATCTTTCAGTGTTGATTACATGTGAACTCTGACTTGTCTTCAAGACTTTTCTCAATATTTAACACAGCTGTTGTCCCTCATGTGTATCATTTCTTATGTGTGTTTTATGAGTCATTGCAAACCACCGCTTTGTGTCCTGTGTGGATTCTCATGTGTCTGTTTAGAGTGTTCTTTCGGCTAAATCTTCGTGCACAAAGTTCACAAGCAAATGGTTTTTGTCCTGTGTGGATTCTCATGTGTGTGTTTAAATTGGTCTGTTGGGTAAATCTCTGTTCACAAAGTTCACAAACAAATGGTTTGTGTCCTGTGTGGATTGTCATGTGTGTGTTTAAACTGGACTGGTGTCTAAAGTTTTGTCCACAAAGTTCACAAGCAAATGGTTTTTGTCCTGTGTGGATTCTCATGTGTGTGTTTAAATTGGTCTGTTGGGTAAATCTCTGTTCACAAAGTTCACAAACAAATGGTTTGTGTTCTGTGTGGATTGTCATGTGTGTGTTTAAACTGGACTGGTGTCTAAAGCTCTGTCCACAAAGTTCACAAGCAAATGGTTTGTGTCCTGTGTGGATTCTCATGTGTGTGTTTAAATTGGTCTGTTGGGTAAATCTCTGTTCACAAAGTTCACAAACAAATGGTTTGTGTTCTGTGTGGATTGTCATGTGTGTGTTTAAACTGGACTGGTGTCTAAAGCTCTGTCCACAAAGTTCACAAGCAAATGGTTTGTGTCCTGTGTGGATTCTCATGTGTGTGTTTAAACTGGTCTTTTGGGTAAAGCTTTGTCCACAAAGTTCACAAGCAAATGGTTTGTGTCCTGTGTGGACTCTCATGTGTGTGTTTAGAGTGTCATTTCGGCTAAATCTCTGTCCACAAAGTTTACAGTCAAATGGTTTGTGTCCTGTGTGGATTCTCATGTGTGTGTTTAAATTGGTCTGTTGGGTAAATCTCTGTCCACAAAGTTCACAAGCAAATGGTTTGTGTCCTGTGTGGATTCGCATGTGTGTGTTTAAATTGGTCTGTTGGGTAAATCTGTGTCCACAAAGTTCACAAACAAATGGTTTGTGTCCTGTGTGGATTCTCATGTGTCTGGTTAAACGTGATTTTCTGGTAAATGTTTTGCCACATTCATCACATCCGAATTGATTCAGTATGGTCTTAACTTTACTGCATGACTGTACATTTTTTTCCACTTCTACACCTTTCTTATGAGCCAAACAAGTGGAAGACTTATGTCTTGAACTACTTTTCGTGTGTCTCTGAAGAGACAAGTTGTTGTTCTTGGTGGTAGTTTCTGTTGCGTTTCCCTCCTCTTCATCGGCTGCTTCTCCTCTCTGGTCAGCTGAGACGCTGATTCGACTACCTCCATCTTCCTCTTGGTGTTGATAAAGATATGAGAGTAACGGTTTAGCTTCATCATCATCACTGACTTCAGTCTTTGAAGAGTTCACATTACCTTCATAGGAATTCAGATCTTGGTTTCTCCTGGTTTCTTCTGCCCCACAGTCCTCTCTACCTGTGGCTGTTTCCATCTGGACAGCTGCTAGCTGGTTGGGAGATCTGTCCGTCGGTGTTTAAGCTGCAGGACAGAAGTTTCACTTCTCAGTTATTTCCTTTAAAAAAAAATTAATCAAACACCTTGAATGTCTAAAGTCACGGACCTCTTCCTCGTTGTTTCATCAGTTAGCAAGGTAAAACTACAAATTTTATTATGCTAAACATTTTTGCTAGCAGAAAACTAACTACAGTACACTGTATGACACTTAGGAGAAATAACAACAACAAAATACAAACCTTATATCTGCAGTTTGTAGTTTGAGCTGAAATCAAGTCTGTATGATACAAAGTAGTTTTGTGTTGCTCCGTTTCTTCTACACAACAGTTTCAGTTGACAGTCACAGATACACTGGAGCAGAGCCTGAAAACTGTTCGACTTCTCAACAGTGATCTCCAACTGACGCTGTTGCTAGGCAACCGAGTTCAGTAAGCTTGATTGCTAACTGAAAATGCTGCCTAAAAACACACAACTTGTAGCTAACAACATGTCAATATTTATATTTTTAATGTCATTTAATTCATATGAAATTAAGAGTTGTGCTAAAGACATTCACCAACATTTACATCAACATTTGATCATTTGATTTAGTTTTAGACATGTTATGCAAACTTGATCAAGTGTAGCGGCCATTTTATGTATGCTAATGGCTGTTAGCTGTGGAGGATCATTCTGAATCAGGTTGATCTAATGAGTTAAGCAGTTGTAGATGTACATCCAGTGATTAACCATTTAAAAATACCCTTGTAGCTACATCTAAAAGGCAGGTGAATAAAAAGTCAACCCATAATAAAACCCATTCTGTCCTGATCCATCAGCTCCTGATGAAGAACCTGGCAGAGGATCTCAAGGACAGATGTCCTGCACTGTTCCTACAGAAAGAGGAAGTAATGCAGATTTAAGTTAAATATCAAGGTTTTTTTTTTTTAACATAGATGTTGGGAATAATTGGTTGCCATTTTCCTTTCCACATAATAAATATGTTGCATTTTAAAATCAGTTTTTCACATTAATGCAGAGTTCCAGAGGCTGGTGGCTCTTCCCCTTGAGCAGACATTCCTGGTCCATCTAGACAAGCACTCAAGCCAGCTGATTACAGTCATCCAGGCCAGAGGAGTACACATGCAAAAACACCTGGCATCATGAAAACTTATGATGAGGCATGCATACATCATCATTGGAGACATTGAGTGAACTAAGTTATAGATATTTACATTTTTCTTTAAAAAAAAAGATAACTTTCAAACTGCTTTTTGTTTTAATTATCAATACAGTATTCTCTTGTTTATCACAGGTGTTTGGGACCATGCCCAGTGAAAAACCACAAAGAAGAAA
>JBBPBX010077549.1:0-16839 GCA_038048925.1 Garcialebias charrua | reverse complement strand
TCAGCCTTCATAATGTCACAAACAATTTAAGAGGATATTTCACAGCAAATTTGAGGCCAGCGAAGATAAAGGAACAACAAATGATCAGACTTTCTCACAGAAAAACAAGTCTTGAAATTTCTTTCATCTAAGACTTATTGCCAAGTTTATATACAAAAAATCTCGTCTCCCTTTCAGAGACCTTGAAAAGGTGACACACTTTTATTACCTCTCGTTTGCACTATTTTACCGGTAATGTTTTGTGTGAAGGTTTAGATAAATCATCTCTGCATCTCTTACAATCTGTCAAGAACGTAGCAGCTCGTCTTTTAACAGCAACTAAAAAATATGAACACTTAACCCCTGTCCTGGCTTCTCTCCTCTGGCTTTCTGTTCACTTCAGGATTGATTTTAAGATTTTATTGCTTGTTTTTAAAATCTTAAAAGTTCTGGCCCAGTCACATTTATGTGATCTAATTAACATCTACACTCCAGTAAGAGCACTCCGGTCAACCAACCAGTTCCTCTTAGATGTCTCCAGATCCAAACTGAAGTCCAGAGGTGATCGGGCTTTTGCGGTTGCTGCTCCAAAAACAGAACAGTTTATCTGATTATTTAAAGACCACTGAGACTTTAGATCTTTGCTGAAGACTCACCTTTTCTCCCCGACGTTTGATCCAACAGAGTTTGAGAACCAGCTAGAGCTGATAGTTCCTGTTGATGTATTATGTTTTTAACTTTGTTGTGTTTCCTTAGTGACACAAGATGTAGTTCTTATTCTTCTTTCTTGCTTAAATTTTAATTTGACTAAATTGTAAAGCACTTTGTTAAACTTTTGGTATTTTTATGTTAGCTATATAAATAATCTGACATTGACATTCCCAGTTGTACGGCCAGAAAAGTAACTAAACCTTACACTGATTTTTGGGGGAGGAAAAAAAAAACTTAAATAAAATAAATTACATACAGAAACTAAATTCTGGTGGCACAGTGGCTCAGAAGGTAGAGCTCTCAACGAGCAGCAGGTTGCCGGACCAAATCCCAGTTTGGGGCCTTTCTGGGTGGAGTTTGCACGTTCCCTCTGTGCATGCATGGGTTTTCTCCAGGTACTCCAGTTTCCTCCCACAGACCAAAAACATGCATGTTGAGCTGATTGGTGACTCTAAATTGTCTCTAGGTGTGAGAGAGAGAGTAAATTGTTGTTTGTCTCGTTTGTCTCTATGTGTCCATCTGATGGACTGGAGACCTGACCTGGGTGTCCCCCGCCTCTCACAGCGTCTGCTGGATATGGACACCAGTGAATCCCGTGACCCGAAGATGAAGAAGCAGGTAAAAGATAATGGATGGATAATAATAAAAATAATAGTAAGTCCTGCCTCTGACAGGCATATTAATTAAAAGGAAAGCAAAGCAGTTTGCTTTTTGTTGTCTTTTTTTTTTTATTACAAAAAATAAAAAAATAACTACAGATCATTAATCAAGTTAAGATTTAATAACGCACAAAAAAAAAACATATATAGTTTTGCAGCTCATATATTAGAGTGTAAATACATATCTTAGGATAAGAAATTCATCTGAATAATAAGGCCATTTTTAAATGTCATGTAAATTCATACCAAAGCCATTTTGAATTGTGGGTGGAAATTTAAGTAATGCTGAAAAAACACTTACCAGTACCCTGACAAAATTTCAGAGTAAACGGTATAATCACATTACTGAAACAGCACTCAAATTTTTAATAATTCCACAATAAATTATAATAAACATTCCAGTTTTGATTCTGTATACCTTCAGCTGCTCGTTGCCTGTCAATGCAGCTAGCTCCTCTTCTCTGAAGTCATCCAAGGGAGATGGGTTTTGCTCCAGGGAGGGGGGTTGATCCTCCTGATTTTCATTCTGCTGACCCTCTACTTGCTCTGATTTTGGGGCCCCCTAAGAAAAAGAAATGAAAGAAAAATCATACCGCACTCTACAAGATCCTATTTTAACACAAAGTATCAGCAAACACCCAGTGCCACAGATGTACATTTAGTGCAGCAGGTGAATACAATTAAATAAATACAAAAGAATAAAAGCAGTAAAAAGGGCTTCAGTTAATCCTGGCCAAGTTGCCATGACAACAGGCCCTCAAGGAGATGTAATGGTTAGTGACCCAGTTCTCTAATGTGTGTTTATCAGGCAGAGGCCATGAACATGTTAGAAAACACAGAGTTAAGAAAAGTGGACCAAAAAAGTAAGTCAAGCAAGTGTTATGATCTGGGGGAAAAAAAACTGTGTCAGGTAAAGAAACACGTATGCAGTCAAAACAGTTTATTATATAAAAAATCCTGACAGCCCAAGTGATCATTTATTTAATGAGCGGTGTACCTCATGGTTGGTCTTGTTAAGCTCTGCGGCACTGGCAGATGGAGGAGCTGCCTCTACAAGACGGTCTTGCGTCGAGTTGTCATCCTTTTTGACAGTCTGGCCCTGCCTCTTCTGCGTCTTTTTCGTCGTCCCCGCACTGTCGCTTTTCGCCCGCTTCTCTCTGAAGCTAGCAAGCTGCGCAGGAAGGATAGCGAGAGGTAGATGGACACATAGGTCAGGAAAACTGAGCACCACCAAACTACTAGCATGGTGAAGCTCCGGAGTCAGAGCTTAAAAAAGGGACCGCAGTCAAAAATGTATTGTTAAAATAATCATTGTTACTTTCTGTGACATCATTATGCAAAATGTTGATTAAGAAGTTGTTTATCGTCTACAGTGGATTGTCTATTATTTTAACGAGTCAATTAGGAAGAGAGGAAAAGCCAGTAAAGCGAGAAGAAACCACAAACTCACACCCAAAACAGCCAACACTTTAACCTGTTACGGTTAGATCAAAAAGATTAAGATGCTAAAAATTCACAGAACACCAGAGCTGTAGCACACCCCTGGGAAGTGCTGATTTAATGACTCATTCTGGAGACAAGAAACTGAAGAAAAAAATAATAATAATCCTGTTACGGTACTTTGCATTTTATTTGTAAACATGCCAAACTCAGAAAAAGAAAAATGTTTTTTTAGAAACTTTTTTAAAATCTCAAATTCTTCTTTGCGAGCCCTTGGGATGCAGAGGTGTTGCTCCAAAGTGAAAAACATCCTTCCCGATCAAGCTGGGTTGTCTGGCATTAACTCCAGAGGGACCATTTTGGTACAAATTTGCCTCAGGCGGCATCTCTTTGGAAAACACCCCTCCTCTTTTTATCAGCGCCTCCCTCTTCTGGCTTGTCTCCTCTTTAAGCCGCTTAAATCAGATTACAGCACTTGTCATTGTAACAGAAATCCCAAAAGAGTTCTCCATCAAAATTTGACAGTCAACGATTGACTTCTGTTCTTGCTGGTGGGTCAGAGTTGCCGATTCTTCCAGATCAAGTCAGTTGTTCTGTGGTCCAGATGTAGAACTCGTAGTCAGCAAGAAACACCAAAGTCTGCAGAACCTCTCATCCTAAAAGTCACAACTAAAGCAAGCGTGCAGAGCAGAGAGACCCGCAAACTCTGTATGGATGATGGCATAAGTCTAGACCAAGGATAGAGGGTGGAGACTGGAACATGCATGCACACGGAGAGGAGGAGACTGATCTCTGTGTGTGGCAAGCAGCATCAGAGTGTGCATGCTCAAATCAATTTGATATTACATATTCTCAAGAGATCTACTTGTTTTATGTGATGAGTCACGTACGAGATGCATGAATACAGTACACTGTGTGTACGGGTCCTAATGTTTCTTCTGATTATTCCATGCCTTATCTTAAAACCTCATTGCAGACTTTGTTTAGCCCCACACTGTCATTTGAGTTGTAAAACAAAGTGGATTCAAAATAAAAAATGTTAATCAAGCAACCTTCTTTCAGGCCTAATTAATAAGTTGAAATCCCACACATTCTCCTGACTTCATGTATTCATTGTGCCTCTACCTGCCAGAAAACATTACATCTCAGAATGACATCAGCCAGATGAGCCGTGTTTAGCCCAAGGCCACTTCTGCACCACTGAGATTCTGACTAAGTAGCTATGCTGAAATCAGATTTAACTGTGCTAATATATTTTTAACAAACTCAATACCAAAAATGCCATGCACCTGACTTTAAGAGATGTTGTTTATTAATACATGTTTGTGTTTAAATGTATTCTTGGTTTGCATGCTTGCATCACTGCAACATGAGAAAACAGCATTTTGTGCAGCCAGCAGTAAAGGTAACCTGTCAGCACGGTATTGCCATAGCAACATCTTCTGAGTCTAATACTTAAAGGTATTGTGACATGATTTTATAAATTTGAATATTTGTCAGAACATATATATCTTATATCATTGAGCTCTGTTCGTTTTTGCAAAATAAATTATAAATATATTAAATTTTTATTCCAAGTTATGGTAGTTTTTTTCTCTGGGATACGCCCCTAAAAATCTGCGCATTTCCGCAAAAACTTCATTGTGACGTGCCTACGTGACTACGGGAAGGCACGCTCCAACGTGCATTTAAATAATAATGGGGAGCATGTCCGATTGCGTCTGAGATATATCATTTTAAGACAGTAAATCATCCAAAACTCTCATTAATGAACCCTCCCTGAATAAAAAGAAACTACAGATGTTACCTGATCGCGCAGACATAATTTAAAAATACATTATTAGCAACGTGTTTGCTCCGGGCTCTCGGCTAATGTTTCTTAGCAGCCATCTTGGCAAACAGAGTCCCTGACACCGGTCACGTCTGAGATATATCATTTTAAGACAGTAAATCTTCCAAAACTCTCATTAATAAACACTCCCCGAATACAAAGAAAACAACAGATGTTACCTGATTGCGCTGACATAATTTAAAAATACATAAATAGCAACGTGGCCTGTACTGTATCTCGGCTAGTGTGTTAGCTGCTACCTCGGCTTTTTATTACCGGTTGCGTCAGCGATATATCATTTTAAGACAGTAAATCATCCAAAACTCTCATTAATATCCCTCCCCGAATAAAAAGAAAACAACAGATGTTACCCGATTGCGCTGACATAATTTAAAAATGCATAAATAGCAACGTGGCCTGTACTGTATCTCGGCTAGTGTGTTAGCTGCTACCTCGGCTTTTTATTACCGGTTGCGTCAGCGATATATCATTTTAAGACAGTAAATCATCCAAAACTCTCATTAATATCCCTCCCCGAATAAAAAGAAACTACAGATGCAGACATAATTTAAAAATACATTATTAGAAAAGTGTGTGTGCTACTGATTCGGCTAGCTTGTTAGCAGCGAACATAAATAATCTGCCGTGATAATTGGCTTCATACACTCACAGTGTATAAAGTAAAACAACATGAACTCACGTAAAATATATAGTTTAGAATCTAAAACACTACACACCTCCGATTATGTTTACACAAAGACTTACTCATCTCCTGGACAGTCTTCCTGCGTTGTTTGCATGGTAGCTCCTGTGGGACTTTCTTCTGTAGATTTTCTTTTAAAAATAGTAGGAATAGCATCCGGTTTTAAAAGTCTTCTGAATCTTACTGGTAATCCTAAAGATTCTTGTAAACCAGGTCTTTCCAGATAACAATCGGCAGTAAAATGGTCGCTGCAGACATACGAGTAGGAACCCACCGGTCCTTGTCTGGTCCATTCTGATTCTTGTCGAAGTTTCTCATCTTTTGGAAATTTGTGAAGAATCACTTGTTCACTGCTGATATTAGAACACACAAATGCGCTACAACGTGACGGCATTTTTCAAGTTACACAAAAAAAAGAGCCGATCTTTCAGGAAATGAAATCTATGGCAAGCAGTTAACACACAAAACAAACGGGCAAGGCTCTGCCTTCTGCCCGTTGTGACGTTGATGACTGGCGACGACGACTGGTGATGACGTATTGCGGAAATGCGCGGAATTTTAGGGGTGTATCCCAGCAAGTACCAGAGAAAAACATTACCATAATTTAGAATAAAAATTTTACATATTTATAATTTATTATGCAAAAACGACCAGAGCTCAATGATATAAGATATATATGTTCTGACAAATATTCAAATTTACAAAATCATGTCACAATACCTTTAACACTATAAATTAATGTGAATCCACTGCACCATCTGATGGCCTGCAACCAGCACTGCAGGGTTAGCAGTGCAAGTCAACACTGCAAAGCAAATTTCCTGTCAGACTGACATTTTAGATCATCTAAATATACAGTAAATAATTTAAAATAGTGTGATTCTTTCATGCGCAAGAGATTTACCATCTCAAAAGTTGGCATCATTCACAGCATGTTGCAGAAAAGCATACATCATAATTTACACCCTGTGTTGTTGGCCTGTGATAATAACCTTTCTTTTGGGAAATTTTAGCATCAAATAGTCAGTTTGAGACTTATGTCTGTTAAATACTATAAAAAGCATAAAGCAAGGACATTTTGAGGAAAATTTTATAAGGACATTTGAGACTAGATTTTGACAAGCTTTTCCTAAAGTTGAAAAATCAAAGCAAACAGTAGAACAGACAGAGGCAGTTCATCCAGAATAATCAATGTATCGATTAAAATGCTAGTGATTTTTTTATATAAAATATGACTAATGTAAACATAACGACAAAACAATTAAAGCTGCAGTCTGCAGTTTTTGTAGAACGCAGCACTTAGGAAAATTTTCAACAGGCAAAGCATTCTGGTCCCTCCCCACTCAGAGCCATATATGGCTCTGCTCCCTCTTGCACTCGCTGCAATTTCTGAATGCTCCGCCTCCACTACATGTCCTGTGGCAGACGCTGCGAAGTTCTGTGATTATATGTTAATAAAACGTTCTAAAACATAAAATAAAAACATGGAGCGCTGGTCCAGCACACCAGAACACCATGAAATCTGCTGAGCCTCGCGGAGCCACGTTGAACCCGAGTTTAATTCGCTCGTGACAAATTCATCCATTTCCTCATCTTTTCAGTCATGGATCAGTGGAGGAGGAAGCGATCACTTGACTTTTGGCAAAAAAACAAAAGAAAAGTCCAGATCAGGGATGAAGAAGGGGAATTTAATACATTTGTGTCACATACAAAACAGTTTTGCATCGCTTTGCAATCCTTTGAACGAGAACCTGCGCGGCTGCGGGGCTGGGACAGGGGGGGCGTGGGTTAGGAGCGTGAGAAGTGAGAAGCTCTGTTTTTATTGGCTGGTTAAAAACTCTGTTTTTATTGGCTGGTTAAAAACTCTGTTTTTATTGGCTGGTTAACGGCGGGTCACTGTGGCTTTTTAGAAATGCTTTTGGAGAAGCAAGGGGACTATAGAGATTACTTTGTCTAACATCAGTCTGATTTTTAGAAAACTTACAGACTGCACTACAGAACTGCAGCTTTAAGATCATGATGATTATATAATAATTTGACAGATTTATTGTGGAAAAACCTTCACCCAAAGGACAAAAGAGAAGAAACACGAAAAGATATACCAAATCACAAACCCCAATACAATCAAAGGTCCCTGAAATTTACCATTTTTATACTCACCCCTTTTCTTCGAGGAATGCTGGACACACTCTGTCATAAGAAACGTGACTGATTTGTTATTTAATTATTTACAATTTATAACTTATCATATACAAAAGAGCTTCAAAGTATGTTTAAAACTTTTAAACATACTTTTTTTTTTACAAGTAAAGCAAAGTTTTTAATAAAAGCTTTGCTTTACTTGCCATTTCAGAAATACGAACTTTCACAGCTGGATGAGCTGAATCTTTGTTGACAAACCAACATAGTAATGCTACGTAATAGACTTGATATAATAAAACTGAATGCATACAATTCACTGAGCAAGTATATAAACTATGACTTTTTAAGAAGATGGTGCAATCAGTAAAGGCGTGTAAATGGCGCAAAGCTATGACAAAAGGGTTAGCTAACTGCTAGCATTAGATGTTAGCAACAAACCTTGGCTCTTCCAGCTTCTACTTTCCTCCGTCGTTCATCTTCATCCATGACTTAATGTAGAGAAAAACAATATCCGTTAGCCGATATGGGCATAAATCCGAACTGAATGGAAAACGCAATATGCTTTTTTTTTCACAAGAAAGCTTGGCTTAAACAAAATATCCAAAACACAACTGTCAACACAGACAGAATTCAATATGGCCGCCAACGCGGTTCAACTCCGCCCTTATCAAGTTTCATTTAACCAACGGTCCAATCAAATCGTACTGTTTGATTTCAACCAATGAAATTTGCTTTCCAAAACTAACCGACAAGCACCGCCTACCTTGAGTATCGAACCCATAGATATCATATGATACAGTATCTAATGATCGAACCATTCGGGCTCGAGTCAAAACTGAACATTGATGACCAATCAGCTTGTTGCCGTCACTCGTTGCTCTTAGATTGACGGCTCTGGTAGCCAATTAAAATTGAAAGTTGGCTGGCGCCGCTGTGTGTTTGCATAGATATGTATATTATATCTATGTGTGTTTGAATGTACAGACTTTAGGGAGCACAGAACCACGTAAATTCAGTCAAACTTTATTTAGACAGGTTCGAGGACTCATTTACAAGAGACCTGTTTTCAACAAAGAATGATGAAACAGTGACAACAATAAACAATCATAAAAGAGGCATACAGATTTTTTTGGTAAATGGCCTTTCCAGCCCCCAGGGGCCCCAAAGCGCTTTACAGCACCAGCCATCCACCCATTCATACACCGGTAGCGGTAGTCTTCCTTGCAAGGCGCCAGCCAGTCCTACCGGGAGCAACTCGGGGTTAAGTGTCTTGCCCAGGGACACAACGTCGCATGGTGTGGGAACTCGGGATTCGAACCCCCAACCTTCCGATCGGTGGATGACTGCTATTACCACTACGCTCCCACAGAATACGGATTTTTTTTTTTAAACAAGTTAAAATAAGATGTCAAAAATGTAGCAAAAACAGCTAGATTATAACTAAAGCAAACGTAGAAAACAGGAACATGTCTGCATTGGTTCTTGCCAGGAGTCCAACAGATTCTTAAAGCCATTTAGAGAGGTAAAGGTCAAGAGCTTCAGATCTTTTTGTAAGATATTCCAGGAAGCAGGAAGGAGAAGGCCCTTTTGCCTAGTTCAGTCCGCACTGAGGGAACATTGCAGGTAATCATGTCCTGAGAGCGCACGCTGTAGCTGCACTCACGCAGAGACATAGGAGGAGATGTATGAAGGCAGCAGACCAAGAAGTGATTTAAAGATGAAAATGTACCAGTGGAAGAGTCTGCGTGAGGTTAATGATGTCCAATTAACCAGTGAATACAGAGTGCAGTGATGGGTATGGTAGTTACAGACAGTTATGAATCTAGTGCACCATGATAGACAGCATCCAACATCTGTGCTTGTAGGAGTGGTCATGTAGATAATGTCACCGTAATCAATGGAGGGAAGAAAAGTCACAGTTACAAGGTGTTTCCTAGCATTCAGAGTTAGACAGGATCTGTTTCTGAAAAAGAAACCCAATTCAGTTTCTTTACAAAATTTTCCATGTGGAGTTTAGAAGAAAGATGTGAATCGACCAGGATACCCAAATATTTATAGGAATCAACAAACTCAATAGGGACACCAGGTCTCTTGTAAATGAGTCCTCGAGGCTCAATGGGATTAACCTGCCTAAATAGAGTTTGAATGAATTTGAGGATAAAATGAGAGGAAGTACTGCTGGGACCGACTTCCTATTTGAAAAAAGCATCCCTTTGGTTTTATCAGCATTTAAGACAAATTTGAGACGGAACAAATCTGACTGGATGATGTCAAAAGCGGATTGCAAAAGCTGGAAAGCCTTAGCAACTGTTTTAGCTGGACAATAAACAACTGTGTCATCAGCATAGAAATGTAAGAATGCATCAGGGATGCTCTGACCTACATTACCTATGTAGATTGTAAAGAGGGTGGGTCCTTAGACTGAGCCTTGTGGTACACCATTGTTGACTGTTAAGTAACTGGAAGAAGTACCGTTATCAGAGTCAGAGTCAGAGAGAATTTATTGTCATTTGCACCGCATGTAGTACATGTGTTGAAAACGAGATTATGTACACAGGGTCCCAGTTACATCCAACAACAAATGCAAGAGAAATACAATAATAACATCTAGGATTAACTAAGAGAGACATCACATCAGCTAGTAATACACTAAGCCCTAATGTAGTAGAAAAACATCATTATAAACAGCAGCACGAACATGAGCAGATGGTCACAGATGAACGCAGCAACAAGAAACAGATGGTCACAGATGAACGCAGCAACAAGAAACAGATGGTCACAGATGAACGCAGCAACAAGAAACAGATCAGTACAGTATCAGTATGATGTGACATTTTGCAGTGTTTATTCTTATTATTTATTTATTCATGAGTCTGACAGCCTCAGGGTAGAAGCTGTTTCTCAGTCTAGTGGTTCTACATTTGATGCTCCTCAACCTCCGTCCCGAAGGGAGTGGTGCAAAGAGTGAGTGTGCTGGGTGAGTGAGGTCTTTCATGATGCAGGTGGCTCTTTTTCTGCATCTGTGCAGAACACATTGAACACATTGCCTCCGATCGGAAATATAGTTAGAGAACCAACCAATGGTGTGATCTGAGAAACCAATTTCTGAGAGCTTATGACACAGGATGTTATGATCCACAGTGTCAAAAGCTTTAGACAGATCTAAGAAAAGTGCAGCACAATAATCCTTAGCATCCAATGCTTCAACAACATCATTCAGAACCTTCAGAGAAGCAGTTGTTGTGCTGTGTTTTTTCCTGAAACCAGATTGATGGAGAGGTAAGATGTTAAATGAGTCCAGATAATTTTTGATCTGAGAGTTTATCAGTTTTTCTAGAACCTTGGCTAAAATGCAGAGTTTAGAGATCGGTCGATAGTTGTTCAGTGAGGTGGGGTCACCTCCCTTCAGCAAAGGAAGAACAAAGGCTGTTTTCCAAGCATCCAGAATGGAGTTTTGCCTTGTGGACAAATTAAAGATGTGGGTCACAGGGACTGTGATGATATGAGCAGCCAGCCTTAAGAAATAAGGTGGAAGTTCATCTGGACCTGCAGATTTTTTAGGATTAAGATCTTTTAACCGTTTATTTACCTCACTGACTGAGAATGGACAAAAAGAGAAGGTGTGATTAACTGAGGATTGACTTGTACCATACCATACCATTTTATTTATAGAGCACTTAAAACAGCGACAAGGCCAACCAAAGTGATGTACAAACAAACAAACAACAGGCAACACACACAATGAAGTACAAAAAATAGACATGAAAACATTGCAGATAATAAATAAAATGACCAAACACAGATCAGCTGGTGTTGAAAGCAACAGAATAGTAATGGGTCTTTAAACGCGATTTGAAAACAGAGAGGGCCTGTCTGACGAGAAGAGGTAACTCGTTCCAGAGTCTTGGGCCTAGAGAACGCCCTGTCACCTCTGCGTTTAAGACAAGTTCCTGGAACTGTTAAAAGTACCTGGTCCGCTGACCTCAAAGCACGTGGTGGGACATACAGCTGTAGCAAATCAGAGAGATAGGCGGGGGCGAGACTGTTCAGCGATTTGTAGACATACAGGAGAATTTTGAACTGGATTCGAAGATGAACCGGTAGCCAGTGCAGGGAGGCCAAGACTGGTGTAATGTGCTCTCTTTTGCCTGTACTGGTTAAAAATCGGGCTGCTGCGTTCTGGACCAGTTGTGCAATGGTGGTCTGACTGATACCAAACAAGAGTGAATTGCAGTAATCAAGCCTAGATGTGATAAATGCGTGAATTAATGTCTCCAGGTTATTTTTGGAAAATATGGGCTTCAGCGACAGTCGCCTCAGCTGGAAAAAGCAGGATTTAACGATATTTACATGGCTGTTGAGTTTCATGGAAGGGTCCATTATCACTCCCAGATTTGTGACTTTTTGTTTTTCAGACAGGGCTAGAACAGAAAGGTCGATGCAGTGGTTCGAGATTGTGTCATTGGGAGGGAACAACATGGCTTCAGACTTCTTTTCATTGAAACTTAAGAAATGTAAAGCCATCCAATGATGTCAGCCGCAGGCAGTCGAGCAGAGGTTGAATAGAGCATGTACCATTGTGTCTTAGGGGGAAGTAAATTTGACAGTCATCGACGTAGAAGAAAGGTATGTTGTGTTTCCGGAAAATAGCACCAAGTGGCAGTAGGTATAAGGAGAATAGGAGAGGACCCAGGATGGACCCAGGATAATAATAATAATTAATTCAATTTATAACGCACTTTTCATTACTGAAAATCTCAAAGTGCTACACATACAGTATATTGAATGCTACACACATTCATAAACCGGTGGCGGCAGGGACGTGCAGAGGGGGGGGCTATGGGGGCTTGAGCACCTGCCCCTTTTGCTCCTTGCCCCCAAGTGCCCTTTTGGTCAAAAAAAAATATATATATTTTTTATTTCCTATTCCTAAGCCCTCCTCTGACACATAATAACGTACTAAAATTATTTATTTTATTTTATTATTATTATTTTTGTATTTTTGCAAGAAAAACAACATAATAAGCCCTCCGGTCATGTACCAACACTACATTCCCCACAATGCAACAGTAGTAGTAGGGGTGGGGCCAAACCGATCTGGAGTCGTGTCTCATGAACCCAGAGTAATAAGACCTGCCTCACATTCACATTAGGGTCAGTGGGGGAGCTGCCCCCCTTGGGGGCATTACCGTTGGGGGGGCATGGCCCCACGTTTTCGAGACATGACCAACAGAAAACTGCTGCTGCACAGTTGTTTTAAGAAGGGGCAGATATGATAAGATTTTTTCTTCTTCTGCTACCTTTCATTTTATATCTTGTTTTTTTCTTTCATGTGTTTGTAAATTGTCTTTGTGTTTTAAATCTGAAATGAATAAATAATATAAAATGAATAAAAATAAATAAATAAGAAGAGAACAAAAATAGCAAAAATGCTTAAAAGTTGGAAGTTTGTTTTTAAACAGTTCACCATGATGGAAAAGAAGATTTTGGATCTTAGATTCAGTTTTGGGGGGGAGAAAGGCAAGAGACCGAAATAAACACAGAGAAGATGAGACAATGAGGAAAAAAGAGAAACTGACAAGAAAAAAAGAAGAGGAAAGATTGAAGAAAATGTATATAGGTACTTACAAATACACTAGACACAAATAGAGATATACAGTAGGTCTAAATTTTGGTGGTCAGTTAGTCTCAGTAGGCTTTTCTCATGGTGACATGCATTAACAATTCAATTTTTGCTTTTGTTTAGTTTTCTTCTGCAGTTCCACATTAAAGTTTGATGCAGCTCTGCTTTTCTGAATGGACCATCTTCATCTCCACTGCAAGTGTAGCAAACCAGGCAGCTCTTTCTTTTATAGATTACAGTACACTAAAAAGTTGCATTGTGCCCTTGTTTATATTTTTTATAGTGTAATTCTGTAAAGACAAAATATATCTGGTGGTGTAGCTCTGATTTACATATCTTGCTAAATCGCAGGTTTGAATATTGCAATGCTTTCCTATAACAAAGTAGACCTGCAGAAAGAAATTACTAATAAAATATTTTACATATGGATAGTTGTATGTTCTATGTAGAGGTTTTCCTAAGCTTTGATAGTATATCTCACAATTTTGTAATTTATCATTGTTTATTTAACTCTGAAAGCTATGTGACTTTGTTAATATTCTGTCCTAAAATGCGGTTAGATGTGCCCCCCCCCTTTTTTTTTTTTTGAGCACCTGCCCCTTTAGTGGGCTCTGCACGCCCCTGCGGCAGACTACCATGCAAGGTGCTTTCCAGTCCTACCGGGAGCAACTCAGGGTTAAGTGTCTTGCCCAAGGACACAACGACACATGGTGCGGGTCCCGGGAGTCGAACCGCCAACTTTCCGATCGGGAGACGACTGCCATTACCACTACACCGTGGACCCCTGCGGAACCCCCCATTTAAGTGCCGCCAGAACTAAAATCATTGATGGTAAACACAAAAGGATCTGTCAGAGAGGTAGGATCTGAACCAATTGAGGGCTGGCTGACCCTGTGATGCCCACCCACTGCTCCAGCAATGAGGGTCTCATGGTTGATGGTGTCGAAACCAGATGTAACTTCCAATAGGACAAGCCGCACAGAGTTACCAGTGTCTGCGGCTAAGAAGATGTCATTATAAACCTTTAGTAGGGCAGTTTCAGTGCTGTGGAGAGGTTTGAAGCCAGATTGGAATAACTCAAGGATAGCATGATCCTCCAGGAAGCACTTCAACTGGGACTCAACTATTTTCTCTAGAAGTTTAGAAACAAATGGGAGTCTGGAGACAGGCCAGAAGTTAGATACTACTGAAGGGTCAAGGTTTGGTTTTTTCAGGAGAGGTTGAACAGCAGCATGTTTTAATGATTTTGGCACCACACCAGTGGATAAACTGCTACATTATTTACAATAGCAAGAATGAAGGGACCTAGAGTACATTACATTATTTACAATAGCAAGAATGAAGGGACCTAGAGTAGGAAAAACCTCCTTTAGTAGCCGAGGGGGGACCAAATCAAAGGGGGAACCAGAATGTTTCAGGCTGCACATGACCTGCTCTAGAGAGGACAGAGAGACTGGTTCGAAGTGGTCAAATAGGGTTACAGATTGAGTTGAGATGGATGGATCATGAGTTGGAAGAGAAATGAGAGCCCGGGTGGTCGCAATTTTTTCTAAAAAGGAGTATTTGATTTGTAGAAGTTTGGTTATTAGATGAAGTGGCTGATTTTCCATTAGTAACTGTATCAAATAATGAACTAGAAGCAACAAAATGTTTGTTGAAACAGTTCAGGATCTCATGCTTATTTGACACAGAAACAGAGTTAACAAGAAGTTGTGATGGGAGGTCAGATGATTGGAGGATGCCTGAGAGAGATTTGATGGTTTTCCAAAATCTTTTAGGGTTGTTTAGATTTTTGGAGGTCTGAGATTTAAAAAAAAAAATGTAAAAAAAAAAGTTAGGTTTTGCGGCTTTGATGGCCGTTGTGCAATGTGAGATGGGTGGTGGTCGAGGGCGGGGACCCTGGCGGTCTGATCCTCGGCTACAGAAGCTGGCCATTGGGACATGGAGTTCCTTAGGGCTCTTGGTGTTGTGGGGTTGTGTTGGCTTACGCGACTCTGCAATATCGCGTGGACATCGGGGGCAGTTCCCTTGGATTGGCAGACTGGGGTGGTGGTTCCCCTATTCAAAAAGGGGGACCGTAGGGTGTGTTCCAACTATAGGGGGATCACACTCTTAAGCCTCCCTGGTAAGGTCTATTCAGGGGTTCTGGAGAGGAGGGTCCGTCGGATAGTCGAACCTCGGATTCAGGAGGAGCAGTGTGGTTTTCGTGCTGGTCGTGGAACACTGGACCAGCTCTACACCCTCAGCAGGGTCCTGGAGGGTGCGTGGGAGTTTGCCCAACCAGTTTACATGTGCTTTGTGGACTTGGAAAAGGCATTCGACCGCGTCCCTCGGGGGGTTCTGTGGGGGGTACTCCGGGAGTATGGGGTACCAGGCCCATTGATATGGGCTGTTAGGTCCCTGTACGACCGGTGTCAGAGCTTGGTCCGCATTGCCGGCAGTAAGTCAGGCTCGTTTCCGTGAGAGTTGGACTCCGCCAAGGTTGCCCTTTGTCACCGATTCTGTTCATAACTTTTATGGACAGAATTTCTAGGCGCAGCCAAGGTGTTGAGAGGATCCGTTTTGGTGGCCTTAGAATCGCTTCTCTGTTTTTTGCAGATGATGTGGTCCTATTGGCTTCATCAGGTCGTGATCTACAGCTTTCGCTGGAGCGGTTTGCAGCCGAGTGTGATGCGGCCGGGATGAGGATCAGTTCCTCCAAATCCGAGGCCATGGTCTTGAGCCGGAAAAGGGTAGCGTGCCCTCTCCGGGTCGGGGAGGAGGTCCTGCCCCAAGTGGAGGAGTTTAAGTATCTCGGGGTCTTGTTCACGAATGAGGGAAAACTGGAGCGTGAGATCGATAGGCGGATAGGTGCAGCGTCCGCAGTGAAGCGGGCGCTGTACCGGTCTGTCGTGGTGAAGAGAGAGCTGAGTCAAAAGGCAAAGCTCTCAATTTACCGATCGATCTACGTTCCCACCCTCATCTATGGTCATGAGCTTTGGGTTGTGACCGAAAGAACGAGATCTCGGATACAAGCGGCTGAAATGAGTTTTCTCCGCAGGGTGTCTGGACTCTCCCTTAGAGATAGGGTGAGAAGCTCAGTCATCCGGGAGGGACTCGGAGTAGAGCCGCTGCTTCTCCACATCGAGAGGAGCCAGTTGAGGTGGCTCGGGCATCTGGTTAGGATGCCTCCTGGACGCCTCCCTGGTGAGGTGTTCCGGGCATGTCCCACCGGGAGGAGACCCAGAGGAAGACCCAGGACACGCTGGAGGGACTATGTTTCTCGGCTGGCCTGGGAACGCCTTGGGATTCCCCCAGAGGAGCTGCTCCAAGTGGCTGGGGAGAGGGAAGTCTGGGCCTCCCTACTTAAGGCCGGCGCAGAGCTCCGCGCTTGAGCGAGCGCGGCGCCCCGCTGTGTGAGCGCCGTGAGGTCGCCGCTGCACAAGCCCTTTGAACGTTCACGCGAGCGCGCCAAGCTCCAATTTTACGAGCGCCTACGCGAAGCGCGGTGTCTGACCAATCAGCTGCACGCGGAGGGGGACTGAACTGACCCCCTCCGCATGCAGCTGTTCACAGAGAACGTGAGAAGAAAGCAGAGCTCTGTTGGAGCCACACGCTGGTTCACGCTGTGCTCTGCTGTGAACCTCCCACGCGCAGCGCGCGCGCGTGGCGCGTGGCTCGGTCCAGCGCGGAGCTCTGCACCGGGCTATAGGCTGCTACCACCGCGACCTGACCCCGGATAAGCAGAAGACAATGGATGGATGGATGGTTG
>JBBPBX010077548.1:0-12530 GCA_038048925.1 Garcialebias charrua | reverse complement strand
CAGTATATATATATACATATATGAATGTAACTAACCTGTATAAATAATTATTTAAATTACATGTTGCACTTGAATGTAACTAACCTATATAAATAATAATTTAAATTACATGTACTTGAATGTAACTAACCTGTATAAATAATTCTTTAAATTACATGTTGCACTTGAATGTAACTAACCTGTATGAATAATTCTTTAAATTACATGTTGTACTTGAATGTAACTAACCTGTATAAATAATTATTTAAATTACATGTTGTACTTGAATGCAACTAACCTGTATAAATAATTATTTAAATTACATGTTGTACTTGAATGCAACTAACCTGTATAAATAATTATTTAAATTGCATGTACTTGAATGCAACTAATCTGTATAAACAATGGTTGACTGAATGAATGAATGAATGAATGAGTCACAGGGCCTTCTGGGTAATCTTGGGACAGAAGCTGGTGCTTTTTCAGGTTCTGTATCCAGATGGGGTTTCCCTGTTGGTTCTGTTTAGTGTTGGGTTAGTGACACCATAAGACAGATGTTGGACCTGATGGATAAAAAGAAGTGAAACATTTCCCGTCAGCGACTGACAGTGAACCTGAATGTAATGAGATGGAGTCCCCGAGCCTCAATTGGAGTAACATGTACAGTATAAATAAAGGCTGAATGAAAAATGGTTTGGTTCTTTATTCCTCTTGTGTTTAACACTTTAAAATCATTTCAATTTTTAAAATTTATTTATTCATTTTATTAAATATTTGTCATTTACAACAGCAACCAACCATAGAGAAGCATGGGGTTTTCCATTAAGAGAGGGGGTTTGATGCACCAGCAGTCGCATGCTGGGGTTTCTGAGCAAGACACTGAACCCCTCACTGCCTCTGATGTGTGTCCCGTTGATTATTCTTTGTAGCGATGTAGTAGAGTGCTGTATGAACGTGTGTGTGTGGTAAAGAGCTTTGAGTGTCTTTATTAGATCATATAGAGCTTTTCAAAAAAATTAGAATATCATGAAAAAGTGGTTTAACTTCCATTATTCCATTCAAAAAGCTAATCTTTAATAGATGATAAGATTCAGGGTCCACAATTTAAACAATTTCAAGTTTTCGTTTATTTTTACATAATTTGGGCTTCCAACTCAAAACCCACGAAAACAGGAATTCAAAAAATTTGAGTACTGTGAAGAAATCAGTCCACACTACTTCTCAGTTTTTGCAGAAAAAAAAAAGAAATAAATTAGAATCACAGCAAATCAATCAAAATGTGGTACTTTCAAAATAATATGTCAATCTTCAATACTGTACTTGGTTGTGAATCCCTTTATCTTAATCACTGCCTCGATGTGACGGGGCATTGAGTCAATCAGCCTGTGGCATTAACTGGGAGTTATGGAAGCCCAGATTTCCTTGATGCTGTCAGCTCTTCTTTGTTGTTGGGTCTGGTGCTCCTCATTTTCCTCTTAAGAGAATACACCATGCTCAAAGGGGTTTAGGTCTGGCCAGTCAAGAACTGTGGCCCGGACATCAAACCAGGTTTTGGTGCTTCTGGTGGCATGGACAGGAGCCAGGTCCTGCTGGAAGATGAAATCTGCATCTCCACACAGATCCTCAGCAGAAGACATCATGAAGTCTCTAAAACATTCTGGTAGACTGTTGCTGTGACCTTGGATTTAAGAAAGCAGAGTTTACCAACACCTGCACTGGACATGACACCCCAAATCATGACTGACTGTGGATATTTCACACTGGACATCAAGCAGTTTGGGCTCTGTTCCTCACCCTTTTTCTTCCAAGACCACCTTGATTTCTGAATGAAAGGCTCACTTTACTTTCATCTGAAAACAGGACAGAGGAACCCAACAGTTGTAGTCCATCTCCTGGATGTGTCTGAATGTTTTGAAGCTGTGACTCCCGCCTCATTCCACTCTTTCTGGATCTCTGACAGATTCTGGAATCTTCTCTGATCATCCACTGAAGCCCACGTCATCTCTTTTGCTGGTGCATCTTCTCCTGTAACATGTTGCCCTACCACTAGACTTTCCATTGATATGCTTGGACACAGCACTCTGTGAACAGCCAGCCTCCTTAGCTATGAAATTTAGTGTCTTACCCATCCTATGTAGGGATCAGTGATGGTCTTCTGGACAGTTGTTATGTCTGCAGTCTTCAGCATATTGAACCGAACTGAGACAATTGAACAAACTGAAGTAATTTAATGACTCCTGGGGAAACCTGTGCAGGTGCTTTGAGTTTAGTAGATGATTAGCGTGTCACACTCAGTTTAAAACATTCAGCCCTGCAACATTTGGTCTGATGTCTCCACAGTATTATTTGAAATCCTGTTTTTGTAAGTTTCATGAGTTGGAAGCCCAAGATATGTAAAAATAAACAAATACTTGAAATCATTTAAATTGTGGGCCCTGAATCTATCATCTATTAAAGATTAACTTCCATAATTCCATTCAAAAAGTTCAACAACTTTTCCATGATATTCTAATTTTTTGGAAAGGGTCTACATTCACAACAAATGTTTTTTCTTCTTTCAGCTGCTCCTCTTCTCAGGGGTCACCGCAACAAACTCACACGAAGACTTGGTAATTATTTTTTACATCAGATGCCCTTCCTGACACAACCACCGAGCTACCACAGCCCTCTGCGTGGAGCAGCCATTTACAGCCCCCTGGGGGAATAAATGAGGGTGGAGGCAGGTGTGGGTACTTCACCTTTCCCACCCACATTTTAATGTAGTCAGTCCAGGGAGTTGAACCAGCAACCTTCCCATCACAGGCCCACCTACTCCAACCTCTGCACCACTACTCTCCATCACCATTTAAATCACTGCATATCCATTTAAACTCCATTTAAAACATGACACATGAGGTAATTGAGTCACAGCCAGTTTATTTAGAGGCATTTCATTTAGTCCAGAACTGATTTTAGACCCTGTTAATTTACTGAACTCACCACCACCATGCTGCAGACCAGTACTGTCTGCATTCATGCCTCTACGTAGTATGAACTCCTGCAATAATATCTTAAAAATCATTCACTATTTGAACACACCTGAGACGTTGAAAAGTTGTTCTTAAAAATAAACCCATAAACTCTTAAAGTTGCCGGTTGTGAAGAAAGCAATAGCAGCTGGTGTTACAGGACGGACTGGTGTGAAAACAGAGACATGTCAAACTTTGAAGCAAATTGTTTCAACCTTTATTAAACATAGCTTGCAAGAGATAAATATTACAAAGTTATTTCCTCCAAAATTAGCTTATTTTTTTCAATCAATGCATAATTGTCAATCAACTGGCAGTATTCAAACAGCATTATTTTTCTTTTCTTTTTTTGAAGATAGTTAAATATCAAGTATGTGCAAAAAGTCAGGATTGATGTTAGCAAAACAAAAGGGTCTTCAGTTCGTCTCTGCTTGATGTTCGGGTCAACAGTCACCACTACGCAAAAAAAAACTAAAATTAAAATAAAACCAGACAAAAGAAAAAGGACTTCAAACATAATTTGATCAACCTGATTTTGCAGTAAACTTTTCCCTGCACGCAACAACTACATGTAAAAGAAGAGAAAGTAAAACGGTACCGGACCACGTGTCGGATGCTGGTGTTGGCAGGAAGAGCGGGCTGATTCAGGACGAGCAGTCTGCAGGTCAACTCCATCACTGAACTAAAACTCTTCTCGCGTCAGAGGCCGGCATTCCACAAGCTCGTGAGTTCGGTTCTTTTTCCTTTTCCATAAACGAGTCAAGTTCAAACCCTTCTCTTCTGGGTTTCAACAAAATATAGGAGGAACAAGTCCAAGCAGGTTCAGGCAAAGACAACTGGACTTCTTTTGGATTATTTTTAGCACATTTCTTGTATCATCTCGGGAACTTTAAAACAACTGAGAGCTGCTAAACTCAAGTACAAATCCCACTCCCTTCTGAGAGTCGGTGGAATCTTTGATGGTCAGAGATGTTTCGATTAACATGTAGAAGAAATCTGGTGTAAATGTGAATAAGGGTTACATTAAAACTGGACACTCTTGTTTGGTTAGTCATAACTAATCAGTCAATCACACGGCAGCAACTCGGCACCTTCAGGTACAGAGACATGGCGAAGACGACAAAAGTCCAAAACGGGCTTCGGGATGGGATTTCAGACAGACTGTGGTGCCAGGACTGGTCTGAGCATTTCAGAACCTGCTGGGAATTTGAAAGAACATTCTCTGGGGTTTAAAGAGCAGTCCAAAAGAAAAAAAAGATCCAGCAAGTGACATTTGTGTACAGAAAAAGCCTCAATGGTGCCAGAGAATGGCCAGACTGGTCCCAGGTGACAGAAAGGCAACAGCAGCTTAAATACTTGCTCCAACTATGCAGAACATCTGAACCCAGTTGGACTACAGCAGCACCAGACTACACCGAGCATCACTCCTGGCAGCTGTAGTTCACACAGGCTCGCCAACATAAAAAAAAAGACCGGACAACTACTGGTCTGATGGGTCAGGGGTCACTGGACTCCTGCATTCTCCAGTCATCTCAGTCCAATCAATTGATGCCATCGTTTCAACGTGGACCAACATCTCTGACAGATCCAACAAGTTGATGGAAACAGTCCTCAAAGATACAAAAGTCCCATCCAGGTGGACCAAATAAAGCTGAAACCAGAAACCTACACTGGGCTGAAGTTCTCTTCAGCCATTCATTCAGGTGGTGTCCTTACCCTGGAGATGAGTGTTCTGCCGAGTGTTTGGAAGAGTTGGCTCTCGGGTGTTTCCATTTTCTTTTTTAATCAAAACTAAGTTTAAATGGAAACCAAAATACTCAAATGTGAAGCAAAACATCTTCAAATCAAAAAAGTCCAGTTGCCCTTGAACCTGATAGGGTTCATGTGCCATGATGAGCGAGAACCTTCATGAGAAATGGAACGTTGGGTCAGAAGGAGTTGAACCAGACACCAGACTCACTAACACGATTAAGGTCTTCTTAAACTTCTCTGCCTAAACGTTGGACAAGATCACGAGAGAAATGACCAACCAGGAACGACACCAGAGTTCGTCCAGACCCGATCCAGTCAATGGAGGACCGGCCTGATGAGTCCATTCATCTGAACCTTCAGTCGTGCAGAGACGGCAAACCTCATCTGAATCAGCGAACACTTTCCCGCAAACGTTAAATATTCCAAAATTGTAAAATCAAGCGTATGTGTGGAGTCAGAGAGGGAATCCCTAACATTTTGCACATTTGTTACACAATAATACACAGTGATCACAAAACAAAATGACAAGCTTCACAATATTCATGGCTTTTTGTTTGCTTTTCTACATAATGTACAACCATTTTATTTATTTTTCAGTTCAAGGGAGGAAAAAAGGTTTCTGTACAATAAGTCATTAATACTTTACTTCAAACCTAGCAAATATCGTGTCATTTATTCAATACATTTAGTTTTTTTTTTTAAACTGCAATAAACAGGAAAAAGAACTTTGTTGAGACATTGGAATAAAAATGACTTCTGAAATCTAAAAACCTTGTATCTGAAAAGAACCTGCAAGTCCAAATACAAAGGTGTATGGATGCATCTGCAAAAAAGTACGGGTCTTTTCTTACACTTGGCAGCAGAAGTAGAAGTATGAAAGAGCGTTAAATCATACGGTGGCGTAAAAATATCCTGCGAGCGTTCAATCTGTGTGAAACCACAATCGCTACAACGGTTGGTCCAACAAAAGCTAGTGATTTGTAAACCTCGAAACGTCAGAGCACTCCCGTGTAGACCCAGGCGGGCTGGATGATTCAAGTCCAACCAGAACCCATCTGAAAACAGACCCCGCCCCCCAAAAACTGTCCAGTCCAGCAGTGTGCACGGTGCAGAGCTACCACGGGAACGTCATGAAGGGTAAAAACGCTCGGCGCTCAGAGTTCAAGCCTTTAAAGAGCTCAAGTCTTGTTTGTCAGATCTGGGCACAACTGATAACATTTTGTCATTTCTGACTTAAACTAAAATTGTTCATTAATATCTAACCAGTTGTCGAAAGCTTCTTCAACAACTACACACAAAAAAAAAGTTGACATGTAACTGGACTGATAAGCTAATGGCTAGCCTGAACGCAGCCAAGACTAAAGTCAACTGCTGCCATCTTAAAACAACTCCAACCTTCCATACTTGATCAAGATTTATGTGAAGGCTGTTTTATAAACATTTACTCTGTTGCTGAGAGCCTGCTGGCCTAGAAAGTGACGTTCAGTCAGATGATTATCAGTTAGCAGACTAGGCTAATTCAGTGGTTCCCAACCATAGTCCTTGAGGAACGCCATCCTGCATGTTTTAGTTGTTTCCCTGCTCTAACGCAGGCTAATTCAGTGATTTTATTATTTCCTGAAGTTCTGCTAAAGCCCGTTAATCATCCATTCATTTAAATCAGGAAGCAAAGAAAACACGCAGGACTGGTTCCTCGAGGACCAGGTTTGACCACTGGGCTAATGCTAACTAAGCAAAGGATAGCTTTACAATGTTTTTGGAGTGTTAAAAACAACTTTCTGAAAAACGTAATTCCTGTGAGACAGAGTGCTACGTCAGCCAACAATAAATCTCTAGTTTTGTTTGTCACGCTTTTCTCAGAGAAAAACTTGTGCTAATCAGGATGTCGGTCTTTGGAGCTGAATGCTAGTCAGCTCCCAGGACTGATGTAAACACAGTCTCTATACTCCTCAAACAGGCGCTTACCAACACGGACGTCCGCGACACGCTAACGCACGTGTTATTTTACACCCGTTTGTACACTTTAATAAACCTGGAAAATGATTAATTTTTTTTTATTTTTGGCCTTTTCTTTGCTCAGTGCTGTGTCTGAGAAGATACTGCTCATAACCATCGGAAAGAACGTCACTTCAAAAATCACCGGAGTACGTGGAATTGTGTAAAGATTTACACAAGTAAATCACACGACCAGTAACAATGAGCTCTAGCAGGATGTTTTGTAACATTTCTGCTTAAACTACCGTAAAATAAAACTTAACGGAGGTGCCAAATTTTATAAAACAGCGTTTGAATAAAACACTGCAAAATAAGTGTTTACCGTAGATTAGCCGTTAGCCAAGTCCAGTCGGATGGAAACTTCCTTCAGAACAGGTAAGATATTAACTTTTACACAGAAACCCAGTCTAAAAAGGCTGAAACTTTCCTTTAATGGTTAATATAGTAGAACAGGAGAGAAGTCCTTTGTTTGTTAATTTACCAAGTCGTTACGCTGATTAAATACATTAATTAAAACACTTACTGCCAACTTCCACTGCGATCAGGTTTCATTTTCTTACACAGCATTAAACGCAGACTTACCAGTTTCAAAATAAAAGCATAATATCTTTATTTTCTATCACTGAAGAGAATCTCGAACATTTCAGCCGTTTCCTGTAGGGTTGTATCCACTACACTGTTGCCTTGTTTTAATCTTTCCTACACTTTGAGAGGATTGCAGAAGAGTCTCCAGCCATGCCGAGACCTAACGGTGTTCTGAGTATCTCAACGTAGCGCCAACACGTTGGTACCAGCACCAGAGGAGCAGAACTATTAGAACAGGAACAAGCTCTGGAGGAGGCTCAAGCGTTGAAACTGGAGTTTGACTAAATCTGATGACAGATGAATCAAACTGACTGGAATATTTAACTGGACTGAAGGTATTTAAATAAACTGTACCATTATTTTATTTTTTTGCTCCAGTTCCTGAGGAAGTGATCCAAAGAAGTGTTTGTTGTGACGAGACACTGGTTGGAGTAACAGTGAACTTTATGAAAATACAAACTGAAAACAAAACAAACAAAACGCTAAGTAAAACGTTAAAAAGGAGTCCAGAGTTTATGACGGCGTATATCTCCTAGTCAGAAGAATAAAAATGGAGGAAACTCTTTGTCTTGAAAGGTTGAGAATAAAGTCAAAATAGCAGCAATAACGTACACTTCAAATTAAAAGGTGAATCAAAAAACAGCCCACTGACACAAAAACAAGCAACAAGACAGAGGCTCTGACGGACACGAGGAAACCATGGGAACCACGGAGACGTTTAGGAAACCCTCTCTGTTCAACTGGTCCCACCCATAGAAATACTTAGTTATACAGAACTGCACGAATTCCTGCCTGTTCCTTTGTTACGATTGCCGAAATAAAAAGGACAGCACATGGGGCCGATCCAGGAAAACCCTTAAGTTGTCTTTCTGTAGTTCAACTCAAAAAGTGGGTCGACAACAAGAGAACCACATACGGCAAATTACACACCCATCAACAAACAGCAATTTAAAGCCATGGACTGAACAAAGACCTTTTATAACTGATCTTCATTTGTAACCTTGACTTTGGAGCTGGCAGGATGAACGCTAATGCAACATGCCATCTAGTGGTGGTACAAACATCCATCAAGTTTCATTAAATTGTCTTGAGTGGATCAGGTTATGGGCGGGGCCAGAGAAAACAAACGTACGGAGACGTAAAAGCCTTCGCCGGGTGTATAAAAAAATAAAAGTCAAAACAAATTCCGTAGAGTTCAGGAGCACAAGGTTCACGTTGGCCTGTCATGATAAAGTTTGCTAGGCGATTAATTGTCTCAGAATTTATTGCAATAAACAATATTGTTTGAAATTTGACAATTATTGCCAAATTTAAGTTGAATTGTTTTGTGTGTGGTACCTTTTTTCACCACTGGATGGCAGTATAAGACTGTTTGAACCAAAGGATGGATAGTGAGGGAGCGAGCAGTGTCTCTTTAAGAAAACAAGTTCTCAGCTTCTTTTTGCAGAGAAAAAAAACTTTATACACAAAGGCACGGGTTTCGACCGTGAATTTTGGAGCCTCGACAAGACAGAGGTTTTTTTCCCCCCTGAGGTCGGCCTGTTAGCTTAGCTTGTAGCTTAGCTGCTTTTAACAATCTAAAACTGCCATTTTGGATCGTTAAATGATTTTAAAGAGAAAAAAGAAAGGAAGGGGTCAGTGAAGAGCACCGGAGTTGAGCTTCTTATCATCCAGTGTCCTCAGTAGAAAAGAGACATGAAGAAACAATAAAGCTGATAAATGAAAATGAGGTTGATAAGTTTTGTTTATCATGCGATTAATTGATTTATTGTTTATCGTGACAGGCCTAGGTTCACGTTTTGTTGTCGACTGTATTTTTGGAATACCATGTTGACTTTATTCTCAACCGTCTGATCTTAATACCCAATCTCAGAAACGACAGAAGACCTGTCCTGGTTTTAAGTTCCTCTTCAGTTGTTGGGAGTCTGAGCGCTGACCTTGTACGACGCTCTAGAAGGTCAACAGGCAGGTCTTACTGACAGAAACATTCATTTTAAACACCCACCGTTTCATTCATACAGAAGCTGTTCAGAAACTAACAGTTTAGCATGGGCCCAAAAAGTGGAGGAACCTTCCAGTGCTGGTAGAACGCTCGCCCACGAGTTAAAGATCCATCTACGGCAAGCCGTTTGAGTCAACTCTGGAAACTCTAGAGCTACAAAGCCCCCACTCAGATGAGTTGTAATAAACATCAGCGGTGGGCTTTAAAACCATTTGCTTTAGTTCAAAGATTCCCTGGAGAACGCAGTAACAGATAACGTGAGACTGAAACTGATGACCCCCCCACAGCCTCAGTATCTCATATGGAGGACCCATGTTCCATAAATAATACTGCACACTGACTGAACACTGCTTCAAATACCTGAGCTGCTGCAAACTGACCACTCTGAGCTGTTTGTGCGTTTTAACCATCTTTCTCCTTCCCACTGAGGATGAAAAGGTCTTCACTGGGT
This sequence comes from Garcialebias charrua, assembly GCA_038048925.1. Classification (NCBI taxonomy): domain Eukaryota; kingdom Metazoa; phylum Chordata; class Actinopteri; order Cyprinodontiformes; family Rivulidae; genus Garcialebias; species Garcialebias charrua. The sequence goes on along the minus strand of JBBPBX010077548.1, from coordinate 2,758 downwards.
CACTACAAGAGACCAGTCATGGTTTCCAGTTCCACTCCACCGCGAGGCCCGGCACGGGCCACCATCTGTGAGGGCCTTCAGGTCGTCTGCAGCCAAACGCAGTACAGACACTGAAGGTGACCAGGCAGAACGTGTGCACCCACAGGCCTACAGCTAAAGAGCTGGTGCCACACGAGGTGAGGAAGAAACACTAAAGAAAAGACAAAAGGAAAATGTGGCCACATGTTGGAGACTCAACTTTTTTAGACGTCGTTTTGGGAACTGAAAACAAAAATGCTGCTGAACGTCCAGTAAAACTACGAACAACTCAACTTCTCTCTTTAATTAGAGTAGAGTTTGTCATTAGGCCATCACCACCTCCTGGGTTGGTCTAGAAAAGAATAGACCAGTATAAGATGGACCAAGTGCTTTGGGGCGTGAACCACTGGGACCTTGCATCAATTGGGTTCCACTGGTTCTGTGCAGGCGGAGAAGCCTCAACTCCTGATCCAACGTTTCTTCAAAATAAAATCCTCTACGAGAAAATTCGAGCCTAGAGCGGTTTGCCGTCACTTTGTGAGCAAAGCAGCATGGGTAAAGAAAGTGATGGGTGAAGCTGAACTCTCTGCAGACGTGCTGGTTTGGGTTGCATCATGTCACCGTGTCCTGCTCACTTAGTGCCCCGGGTGCCAAAAAGGAATGGAGATTGTCTGCCAACGAAAAAGAAAGTACAGCGTGACGTGTTGCTGTTGTACACACGGGCTGGACGGACCTCACCACGCCGGGCACAAAGGTCAACAATGTGGACGTAGGGACCGTTGTCCAACAGGGAGGACGTTCCCCTGCTGGGCCAGCAGCTGACATCCAGACCTCAGTAACTTTCTATTCCATTTGTTTTCTTTTTTTTTTCTTTTCTTTTTTTTTTAACCAAAGCAAAACAAACAAATAAAAATTTCCAATCGGAAATATGAAAAGTGCTCCTCTGGAGTGAGGCAACTTGTGCGCAGAGCGTGCACACAATGATTGATCCGTGTCTCTCCTGTAAAACATCCCAACTCCTTTATTCTCTGCAGCTAGGCTTTTATACACAGTCCATAGAGATATCTGATAGTTTCTGTTCTGCGTTGATTATTATCGTCTCCGGGGGGCTGATACCTCTCAGGTGCGCCACCAACTCGTCAGGAGACGCCGCTCAAAATAAAATTTAAATGAAATAAGCAGAAAAGATGCAAGGGAACCGAACAAACCAAAAACCAGAGGACAAGCTGAAAGCTCAGGTTTTCAGGTGCAGAATCTGCGATCCGGACCTTCTGTTCGGTACAATCTTCAGTAAGAGCCGACGTCACGCGGGACGAGGGGAGCCGTCCTCCACCTGGACGTCTCCAGACCAGGTCTGGTGGTCCGTCAGCTCCTCTGTTCCCGCTGACGGACGTCTCCAGGTAACTGTAACTCAGGTGAAATGAAAACGTCAGTGGGAGAACGTTTCCCAAGCTCCGGGTTCATGCGGTTCTCTTCTGTACAGTCACTTCCAGTTCACGAGTCCTGATGGCGGCAGAGCCAACACACCAGGGGTTGGATGTGCATCGGTGGGCGGAGCCTCCGCTGAGATGATCCACGCTCTCACGTGGGCCTCACTGCTCTTTTCAAGAGCGAGCTCGGTGCACGATCGTTCGGCACGTTTTTCTTTATCAAATCCATGTTAGCAAACTTTTACAAAGTTCATAGTTGTTAGTTTTTGTTGCATAGCAACCAGAGTGCACCCTGTTGATCTTTTTATGTTGCCATAACTAAACTTTGGACTCAAGTAGAGGAGAACGATGTCAGCAACCCTACAATGATTTCAGGTCTCTACTTGAAATTTAGAATTGATGGAGGAATAGAAACATTAAAGACACTTAAAAAAAGAGAAAAGCAAAATGAATAGCACTAGTTAGAACTTAAACGGTGGCTGCAGGTATAATAGTGCTGCCACCCGGGATTATAAAAGCAATTATAGACTTTCCACGGTAAGAAGAACTGAGATGCACAGACAGGTCGTGTCTTTGTCCAGCTTGGAGGGTTCTTATGGGTTGGATCCAGGTAGGCACACGGACAGGCACTGCATGCGATGAATTATGGGATGGAGCATCGTCTGATTTGGGAGCGCATCAGAACGGGGTCAGTAGGCGAACGGCGCTGGCCTCTGACACGCAGGAAGGATCAGCGCGGCTCATTTCTGTCCGGTGATGGACTGCGATATGGATCGAGGTGGGATCATGTCCAACAGGTACTCCCTCTGCCGGTCCGCTAAGCTGGAGGTCTTATGGGCTCCGACCGCTGCAGGATTCAGGTAGGCAATATTTAACCCTGCAGGAACAGAGCAGACACATTCAGAACACACCGGAATGGACTTTGTTCTTTTTCTGGACAATCAGGCTTCGAACAAATCAAAAAATCCAGACAGCAGCCTTACATAACGGAAACAAGTATTCAATCGTGTCCGTGGGTCTCACTGATCAGCCGTTGGGTCCATAACCCCCACACACACCACCACAGGCACGTCCAAAGAGCCGCTAAAGGACATTAGGGATGTGCACAGAGCTGCAGCAGTCCACAAACATCTGGTGACAAGGTAACAACTGATCACATGACACCAATGTTTGCAATCCATCTGTGCGAGATGTTACCTCATGACGTGAGGATGATGATGGTAAGAGTGAGGGAGCAGCCCTCAACTACACAAGAGCTTGTAAATGATCTGAAGACAGGAAGAGAGTCACCAGGAATCCATGACGCTGGC
>JBBPBX010077547.1:0-16840 GCA_038048925.1 Garcialebias charrua | reverse complement strand
CAAAATTGCCAGAATATTGTCCAGTTTATTTGTTAACATCTTTATTTTTATTTGATGCAAAGCGTACTGGTTCAAATCTAAGCGATAACGTGACTCATTGCTAAATACATGTTTTTGTTACCGCTGTCACGCCCACCCTCTTTCACTCGCACGCGTCACTCCCAGTGCTGCCAGATTGGGAGGTTTACTGCCAGTTGGGCAGTTTTTATAATGATTTTGTTTGGAACCCTGGGGAGATTTTTGTTGGATTGTTGCATTTTGGTTTGTACTGATGTGCATTCATGTTCAAACAGTAAATATCAGTGGTGGGCCTCCGACCGCTAGGTAGCGCTGTTGCGCTAATCCGCTTGTAGCGTTGCTAAATAATCTGTTAGCTTTACAGCGGATTGACTAAGTTTTATAATTCATAAGCGGATTTATGCTATTTTTATTTAAAATGCAGTACCGCTAATAACTAATTATCTATCAGTAAAAACGAAATAACGTATTTACGAGCAGCGCCGGATGTGGTCCGTCACAAAAAAGCGTCCCCCTCAGTCTCTTGGTGTGTGCTCTCTCTATAGCAGTTAGCAGCCAGTGTGTTACTCTGGAGCCTTATTGCTTGTTTTTGAAGAGTCAGACGAAGACTTTTTAACATGGAGGGTGAACTTATGGATGTTTCTCAGGGCCTACGCGACGCGTCTGGATTTAAAAATAGAATTTCGCCACATTAGCACTCTTCAAAATGGCGTCCGCGACGGCCAAAGAAGCCAGGATTTTACAACAAAACACGGTAAAACAATTATTTCTTTGCTGAGAAAAAATATATTTCATAGCTGACGTTATAGCACAAGTTTTTCTGAGCTTGAGAGTTTCACGAAATGGTCAAATCTGCTGGATTTAAAAAAGTAGTTCACCATTAGGACTCTTCAAAATGGCGTCCGCAGGGCAGCAAACTTACATACTCAGGGAATCACAAGGAACTCAGGAGACAGAGGCAACAGGAGACAATGCCAGGACAATGATAAACACAGAGATACAGACTTATTTTTGATTTGATTTGATGTTCATTCATTCATTTTAAAAGAACAATACAAAACAGTTTCATCAGATACAAGGATGAATAGACTTTTAGCTGAATGGATGGATGGATAGACAGTTAGCTGGATGGATGATCTTTAACAAGTTCTAAAATCATTAAAATTTAACCTCAGCTTGTGCCTCTGACCCAACAGAACCTCCTTCAGCAGCAGAACCCTCTGTGGTTCTCTGCAGGACTTCATCAGTCTCTCTCCTGGTTCTGGAGGAGTTCTGACCCACTCTTCTTTCCATTGTTGCTTCAGTTCTTTGAGGTTTCTGCTCTCTGAAGGTTTCAGGTTCAGGTTCTGGACTCTGACTGGGCCGTTGATTTGATTTGATTTGATGTTTATTCATTCATTTTAAAAGAACAATACAAAACAGTTTCATCAGATAGAAGAATACAAGTAGGATAAAATGAAAGGAGCAGAAAGAAGATGAAATCTTATTATATCTGCACTGGCCGCGGTGGTGGTCTGGCTGTAATTTACCGCAGTAATTTAAAATTGTCACATCTGTCTTCTCATAATTTTTCTTCTTTTGAATGTTTGGCCTTCAACTTCAAAGCCCCACTCCTGATGAACGTTATATTGATTTATAGACCTCCCAAACCACATGTTTCATTTAACTCAGAAATACATGACCTCCTCACTTTTTTCTGCACCTCCCCTGTAAAAACTATTTTTCTTGGCGATCTAAATATCCACATGGACAATTCCTCTTCCTCTCTGGCTACAGATTTGAAGTCTCTTTTGGAATCTCTCAACCTCACCCAACATGTGGACGCCCCTACGCACAACAGGGGGCATACTCTGGATTTGGTGATTACAGACACTGTACTTAATAACTTGTCTGTATATGACCTGGGTGTCTCAGACCACAGGGTCATCTCCCTGGAAGTGCCTTCAACTTCGCCTGCTTCTAACCCAAAACGACCTATCCAGTTCCGTGACTATAAAAACATTTCCCCTGAGGTTTTGTCTGCTGATCTTCACACCCTGACCGCTGTCAATCACTCATCTGCAGATGACTCTGTGGATTATTACAACCAATCTCTCCAGGAGCTTCTGGACCTACATGCTCCCCTGAAGTCAAGACTGGTGTCTTTCTCCCGTTCAGCCCCCTGGTACACTGATGAGCTGCGCAGGATGAAGGCAACTGGCCGTGCTATTGAGAGACGTGTAAAATCATCTGGTCTCTCTGTGCACAAGCAAGCGTACAAAGAACATCAGAAAGCGTACGCCTATTCGCTTAAAGAAGCACGCTCCAAATATTATTCCAACATCATCAACACCTGCCCTGGAAACTCTAAACAGCTCTTCTCCACAATAACTCATCTGCTTAATCCCATTAAACAAACTCATGAGGACTCTGTTCAAAAATGCAACCTGTTCCTCTCATCATTTAAAAACAAAGTTGACACTATCAGATCTCAGCTCCACAACCTCCCTGATCTTAGTGTACCATCTACCCGTCTGCTTTCTGGGACCCTGAGCAGCTTTGATGAAGTCGCTCAGAGTGAGGTAGAGACCATCCTCAAGAAAATGAAGCCTTCATCCTGCGCCCTGGATCCCTTCCCCTCGTCTCTCATAAAATCCAATCACTCTGCAATAAGCCCATTAATCACACAAATAATAAACAAGTCTCTACAATCTGGTCATGTTCCATTGCCTCTAAAAACTGCCATCATTAGGCCTCTTCTGAAAAAATCTAATTTGGATCCCGACATTTTTTCTAATTACCGCCCAATTTCCCACCTCCCATTTCTGTCCAAAGTGCTGGAGAAAGCAGTTGCTGCTCAGCTGCAGGACCACCTACAACAACACTCTCTGTATGAGAAATTCCAGTCTGGATTCAGAGCAGCTCACAGTACTGAGACTGCACTGCTGAGAGTAACAAATGATGTCCTCATGGCTGCTGACACTGGTTCTCCCTCCATCCTTGTCCTCCTTGACCTCACTGCAGCCTTCGACACTGTGGACCATAATATCCTCCTCCACCGTCTTCATGTGGAGGTCGGTCTCTGTGACATTGTCCTGGACTGGTTCAGATCTTTCCTCTCCGATAGGCTGGAATGTGTTAGCCTTGGCAATGCCACTTCCCAGACAGTCGGTGTCTCCTGTGGTGTCCCTCAGGGGTCAGTTCTGGGGCCCCTGCTGTTTTCCCTCTACATGCTGCCTTTAGGTCAAATTATCAATCAGTTCAACATTTCTTTTCACTGCTATGCCGACGACACGCAGCTTTACATCAGGACTGGAACATCATCATCATCCCTATCTCCGTCTTCACTCACTGTTCTCTCTGCCTGCCTGGAGGAAATAAAGGCATGGATGAATCAGAATTTTCTTCAATTAAACTGCTCGAAGACTGAGGCCATATTGATTGGCACCCCTCACCAGATACAAACATCAACTTTAACAACAATCTCCTTCTCTGGTCAAGACATCCCCCTCTCCACCTCTGTTACAAATCTTGGAATAAAAATGGACTCTCATCTTACATTTGAAAATCACATTAAGCATCTGTTTAAAACCTGCTTCTTCCATCTTCGAAACATCTCCAGACTTCGCCCTTCTCTGACTTTTCCTGATGCTGAGAAACTCGTCCATGCCTTTGTCTCCTCCAGGCTCGACTACTGCAACTCCCTGTTTATTGGTATCCCTGGCAAAAACCTTCAGAAACTTCAATACATTCAAAACAGTGCAGCAAGGATTCTGTTGAGAGTTCGTAAATTTGAACATATTACACCCATTCTCCATAACCTCCATTGGCTTCCTGTCACCTACAGAATTCAGTACAAAACTGCTCTCATTACCCATCAATGCTTGCACGGCACTTCACCTGACTATCTAAAGGACATTCTTGCACCATATTCATCCACCCGGTCTCTACGATCACAGAACAGTAATTTCCTTCATATTCCTCGGACCAAGTTGAGGACCATGGGAGACCGAGCATTCTGTGTGGCTGCCCCCCGCCTGTGGAACTCCCTCCCTGACGACCTGAGAGCTCCACAGTCACTGGTTGACTTTAAAAGCAGCATAAAGACCTTTCTTTTTAAGCAAGCCTATTCTGCCTCCACATGATTTTATCTTTGATCTTAGTCGATATTATTATTGATTTTATTTGATTTTATCACTTGTTTTATTTTGATCTTTGCTTTATTACACTTTGTAGCACTTTGAGATTTTTATTAATGAAAGGTGCATTATAAATGGAATTCCTTATTATTATTATTATTATATCTGCCCCTTATTTATTTCACAGTTTGTTCAACCAATGATAACCTTCAAACTACATCACAAAATGAATAAATCTACTAATTTATCTAACTGTAATACTGTACACAAACACACTAAGCTACATCATATATAGTTTTTGAGCAAGTCCTTTTCGACCTTTTTCTTAAATGTATACAACTCAAACAACTTACTGTATAACAGTTCATGCACCGCTAGTTGGCAGTGTAGTGCAAATATTGCATAACTTGCTGCTACCAATTGTTGAATTTAATTAGCGGATTAGAATTAGCTTCCCCTAATTTTCATAAGACATTAGTGCTTTTGAAATTGCGGACCTAAATAAATTAATTAGTGCTTTAGAAATAGCGGAACTAATTTTTGGATTAGCGTTGCCCACCACTGGTAAATATACTGTCACAATAAACTGATTGGGCATATTTTTATCTGACGTGGCAGTTTTAACAGATTTTTGTGCTGGAAAACCTCGACTCTTATCTTGCAACATTCGTCACTCCACGAAAATGAGAAGTGATTGTCTGGATGCAGGAGAAGATGTCTGCCATATCATCAGTTATAACATTTGCCTATTTAAATCACAAATAATATACTTGTAACTAATATCCATTTATGTAACTTTTTAGGTGTATATGTACTAGATTATTGAAACCACTGTACAGCTATATGGTTATCCTTGGTCTTGAGTTCAGACTTATGAAGAGTGTTTTACCACTGCACATTTTTAAGGCTCAGCATTTTTTTTTTGTTCATTTCATATTTAAAACACAAAAAACAATTTACAAAACCACATGATAAAAGTAAACAATACATAAAATGAAAGGTAGCAGAAGAAGAAAAAAATCTTATCATATATGCCCCTTCATTTGATGAAACTGCTTCCAATTTAACAGTTGTGTAATTTTATTGTTGAATCACATGAAGTTATGGTAAATGGAGCTTACTTATATAATGCTTTCCAGCCCCCTATGAGGGGCCCCAAAGTGCTTCACAGTACCAGCCATCCACCCATTCATACACACATTGGATCATGACACACATTCATACACCGGTAGCGGTAGACTGCCATGCAAGGCGCTGCCTGTCCTACCGGGGTTAAGTGTCTTGCCCAGGGACACAACGAGGTATGCAGTGACCGGGAATCGAACCCGGGACCTTCCGGTCCTGAGCCGGCTGCCCTGTCTCTACACCATCTTGGCCCAAGTTAGGCCACTGAATGTCTGATTTCTTTGTTATGCAGCTTTGAAATTTGATAAAAGACTGAGAATCTTCACCAGCAGATATATTCATTCAAAAGCAAACTTAAAGTTGCAGTATAACTTCCATCCATTATCTTTTACCCGCTTCTTCCTTTTTGGGTCATGGGGATCGTTGGTGCTCATGTCCAGCAACCACTGTGGAGGGGTAGGGTACACCCTGGACATGTCTCCAGTCCATCACAGGGCCACATAGAGACAAACAAACTTTCACTCTCTCACTCACACCTAGGGACAATTTAGAGTTACCAATCAGCCTAACATGTGTTTTTGGTCTGTGGGAGGAAACCGGAGTACCTGGAGAAAACCCATGCATGCATGGAGAGAACATGCAAACTCTACCCAGAATGGCCCCCGGACTGGGATAGGAACTGGCAACCTTCTCGCTGAGAAGCCACAGCAGTTGCGCCACTGTGCTGCAGTATGTAACTTTTATAAAAAATACAAATAAAATTTAATAAAAGTATGTAACATTTATTTATAAATATTTTTTATAAAATTTTATATTTTATTTATTTTATTTGAGGTCTTGGTGTCGCCCTCCTCGGTCTTGGTCTTCACATGGTCTCGGACCCTAAAAGTCTTGGCCTTGTCTTGGTCTCGGGTTAGGTGGTCTTGAACACAACACTAGCTGAAACTATGAGTAAGACTCAAACAACAAAACCACCAACAAGTTAAACACGAACCAGAAAAACTTTAACTAGAAAAGCAACGACTAGAGTTGTAACTACACAGAGCACAACTTTTAAGTCCATCATTGCAACTTCTTTGTCCATCACTACAACTTCTATGGTCATTATTAGAACAGCACCACCACCAGCACCTTTATCTACAAAAAGGAGCAGTAAATATGCCTTTTGGCCTCCTTCAGGGAGAATTGGACAGAATTGGGCGGCCGTGGCGTAGTGGTAAGGGCAGTCGTCTCCCGATCGTAAAGTTGGCGGTTCGACTCCCGGGACCCGCACCATGTCTCGTTGTGTCCTTGGGCAAGACACTTAACCCCGAGTTGCTCCCGGTAGGACTGGAAAGCACCTTGCATGGTAGTCTGCCGCCACCGGTTTATGAATGTGTGTAGCATTCAATATATGTGTAGCACTTTGAGATTTTCAGTAATGAAAAGTGCGTTATAAATTGAATTAATTATTATAATTATAATTATTATTATTATAATTATTGTAACCAAGTACTAGCACACAGACCTCTGTTCAAACTGTACATTTACATCCTCAGTAATATAACACAAAGATTGAATTTTTCTGACTCTCTCTCTCTTTTGTTCCCACTTCAATGTCCACTATGTTAATGGTCATTGAAGGCCCAAGTCCCCATCTGGAGCACCTTACAGCACTCCTGTTAAAGACTCCAAGAAGGATGGATACTCTGACCTGCCATTGTGCGTGTATAGACATAAACAACCGTCAGAGTCCGTCCCCCACCCGAAGATGCAGGTAAGCTATCTCATCTACCGGGGAAAGCAACACACAAGCACCAAGTCAGGGACCAAGAGTAGACCCACAATAGCTCAGCTCCTCTCACCATGGGCAACTCCAGAGTGGAATAAGGTCTAGCCAATGACGTGCGTCGAGATGAGCCCAACTACTGTATATCTAGTGGGTACCTCTCAACCTGGCACACAAGCTCAGGTTCCTTCCCCGCTTGGCCCAAAAGCCAGCTTTGGTAAGCCAGGGTCAGAGCGCCAAGATCCTGCTTTCAGCAACTGCCCATGGCATCATGCATCTGACTTGTATGGCCCCTCCTGCAGGTGGTGGGCCCACAGTAAGGTAAACCTTTGTTGCTCATTTGGGCTGAGCCCGACCGGCCGGGCCCCATGGGTAGAGACCATGGTACCACCAGGTGCTCGCCAATGAGTCCCTCCTCCAGGCCGGGCTCCGAAGTGGGGCCCCGGTAACCCACTATCGGGCAAGAGACATCGAGCTCCTCCGCTCTTCAGTACACAAAAGTATTTTGAAATCTGGAAACACTGGCCACAATATTTTTGTTGTACAGTTTGATGCTGTACAGTTTAACTAAACTTTTTCACAAGTGTTGCAAATATTCTTTTGTACAGCATACAATTAGAGATGATTTGTCATAGAGCTTTTACGGAACAAAAAGCTTTAGTTACTGTATGTGATGAGGATAATAATGAAGAGGTCTCCCATGACAACCAAGCCTGGGACTGCATGAGATTATCTTTATGCACAACAGAGCAAACATTATTGATCACTACTTGTAAATCTGCTAACAGAAAGCAGCCCGTCCTTTTGAGAGAAATGTCTGAATGTTATGTGACACAGAAGAAAAAAAAATTGATCTGTGTCTTTGTTGTCAGCTAATGGTATTTTTTTTTTTGAACATTCAGTCCTTGGGTGCGTCTCACCACTAAGCTTTTTACACATCTTTCCAGATGGAACTTGGACATGACCTTGTACAACAACACTGAACTTTTAGCTCTGGGCATTTACTTACTAATGCACCATTTGCCATCCTTACTTGTCCCTGCATGAAAAGGGCCAGAATCAAGAAGTTGAAGAAAATTTTAACTTTTTTGCTTGTTTAGGCCATCTTCACAGTGAATGTTAATTTTTTATGCTCACCATGACCTGCATGACTTTTTAGAATGTGGCTGGATCAAAGAAAATTCAGAAAAAACAGTTCAGCGTGAAGGCAATCATGAATCATTGATTTTGACATAATCATGGTCAGAACCTATAGGCATGAAGCCAGTGTGGCTAGTCCAGCTTCAAATTCTCATTTAGCAAGACATCAAGCCAGATTACAGTTAGGTGCCATTACATGGATACACAGCAAGTGGCTCCACCCAGGACTCCAGCACAGCGAGACCACAGTGATAACCTCCACCTTGCTATACAGTAAGTTTTGTGCATACTCAAAATGTATTACATCAGTGCCCCTTTAAGATGATGATCAACCTTTAGTTACGCATCCATCCGTCATCTCTGCATTTAACCCAACCACCACCAGGTGGTGCAATGAGCAGCCATAGAAAGCGCCCGGGGAGCTGGAGAATTAGGTGTGCACTCATAGACACCCCAAGGTGTGTAGTGGCCGGGGCGGGAACCCGCGTCCTTCGGGTCCCAAGTCNTAGTGGCAGGGCTTCCGACTTGGGACCCGAAGGACGCGGGTTCGCGCCCCGGCCACTACACACCTTGGGGTGTCTATGAGTGCACACCTAATTCTCCAGCTCCCCGGGCGCTTTCTATGGCTGCTCACTGCACCACCTGGTGGTGGTTGGGTTAAATGCAGAGACGAATTTCGTCTGTGTATGGGAAACATAAACAGATGACAGAAAAGGACATTATTATTATTCTCTGATGCTGATCTGAAACAGTGAATGTGAAGAATGAGCCCTGGTGCGCAGCGTACAGGTTGATTTTTCTTATCTGTACTTTTCACTGCTTTATCTTCTTCCTATGTAAGCACCACATTTCGTAACACCATATCCTCAAAGTAAAAGCAACAAAGTCATAGTTCATTCTTCTCACTGAGTCATGTATTGATTTCAATAACGCTGTTACGTAAAGCTTTTCAGGTGTCTGTATCCACCCTGAATGGAAAAACAGAATTACACAACCATGCTAAAATTAAGATGAGAAACCTGCAATGGTCTCTGATTGGCCATACATAGATGAAGTAAACTCACTCACATCACCAGCTCTGTTACTTATATCTGTGGAAAATCACCAGACTGAATAGATCATTTTTTCCCAGTTTTTTGTAAAATGAATAAACACTTACCATAATATTACACTTTCCATTTAAAATTGTTTTATGCTTTTTTAATTAAACTTTAATTGTACTCAAGTTCAGAGGTGAACACTGTCATTGTACATTTATTACTGAAATACATGCACATGTGAATGAACTGAAGGATGGCATTAAGAAGGCCAAGGCCACGTATGCACAGAGGATCGAGGGACAGTTCACCTCACAAGACCCACGGAGCATGTGGAAGGGTATTAAATGCATAACAGATTACAAAGGCAAAAACAAACAATGCCCCAGGGACCCATCTCTGCCTGATGCCCTCAATAAGTTTTATGCACGTTTTGATGATCCAAACAGACCAGCTAGCACCAGACTCACCTCATCACCAGATGAAGAGCATCTCAGGGTGTCCGCAGCAGAAGTGAGAGGCAGTCTCAGAAAGATTAATCCTCATAAAGCAACCGGACCAGACAACATCCCAGGGAAAGTTCTGAAGGAATGTGCGGACCAGCTCTGTGAGGTGCTGGCTGACATCTTCACCACCTCACTTGCACTGGAGTCAGTTCCCACCTGCCTGAAGACCGCGACCATCATCCCAGTCCCAAAGAGCTCCACAGTGACTGGTCTGAATGACTATAGACCGGTGGCCCTCACCCCGATAGTCGCTAAATGTTTTGAGAAACTGGTCATGTCCCACATCAAGGCAACCGTCAACATCAACGAGGACCCTCATCAATATGCATACCGTGAGAACCGATCAACAGAGGACGCCATTTCTTCCGTGGTCCACACTGCTCTCACCCACCTGGATCAGAAGGACTCATACGTGCGTCTGCTCTTTGTGGACTTCACATCTGCCTTCAACACCATGATCCCCCAAACTCTGATAGACAAACTATCTACACTTGGACTAAGCCCCTCCATTTGTAACTGGGTACTAGACTTCTTAACAGACAGACCACAGTCCGTGAAGATCCACAACTTCTCCTCCTCCACCATAACCCTCAGCACTGGCTCTCCTCAGGGATGTGTGCTGAGCCCCCTTCTGTTCACTCTGCTCACATATGATTGTACAGCCACACTTCCAGGCTGTCATATTGTTAAGTTTGCAGATGATACAGCGGTGGTGGGATGCATCACAAACAATGATGAGTCCAGCTACAGACAGGAGGTGGAACACCTGGAGAGCTGGTGCAAAGAGAATAATCTTCACATGAATGTGAAGAAGACAAAGGAGATGATTGTGGACTTCAGAAGGAACAAACACACCCATGCCCCACTGAAAATAGGTGGGTCTGCAGTGGAAGTGGTCTCCAGCTACAAATACTTGGGTGTACACATGAATGATAACCTCAGCTGGAGCAACAACACCACCAGCCTGATCAAGAAAGGTCATCAGAGACTCTACTTCCTCAGACGGCTGAGACGAGCTGGTCTGAGCAGCCCAGTCCTCACCTCCTTCTACAGGTGTGCAGTGGAGAGCATCCTGTGCTCCAGCATCAACGTGTGGCATGGAGGCTGCACAGTTGAAGAGAGGAAAGCTCTACAGAGAGTGGTGAAGGCTGCACAGAAGTCTGTTGGAGTCAGTCTCCCCACAATCACAGACATTTACACCTCCAGATGCAGGAAAAGAGCCACCTGCATCATGAAAGACCTCACTCATCCAGCACACTCACTCTTTGCCCCACTCCCCTCAGGACGGAGGTTGAGGAGCATCAAGTGTAGAACCACTAGACTGAGGAACAGCTTCTACCCTGAGGCTGTTAGACTCATGAATAAATAAAAATAAAATAAAAATAAACACTGCAAAATATCACATCATGCTGATGCTGATCTGTTTTCTTGTTGCTGTGTTCATCTGTGTTCATCTGTGACCATCTGCTCATACAAACTCATGTTCGTGCTGCTGTTTATTCCCACTATATTAGGCTTAGTGTATTACTAGTTGATGTTTTTCTTAGTTAATTCTAGATGTTATTACTGTTTTTCTCTTTCATTTGTTGTTGGATGTAACTGGGACCTCGTGTACATAATCTCGTTTTCATCACATGTACCACATGCGGTGCAAATGACAATAAAGACTCTCTGACTCTGACTCTGACATGTGGTTCAGTTTTCTAACTTATCTGATACATTGAACTTCTCAGTGTGCAAAGATGCACTGCGTTAAAGTTTTGGTGACAGTTTGACCTATTTATATTAGGTACGCATATATCACAATTTGATATGTAGCATCATTTTAGAGTTGTGAGTTGATATATGTTTTATATAAACTGAGGTAGTGCAGTGGTTAAATCGTGCAGCCTGGTAATCCTGGAGCTACTGGTTTGAGCCCAGGTTGCATCAGGAAGGGGCATCCAGCATAAAACATTAGCCAAATATTTCATGGGAGTTCACTTGCAACCCTTGCAGAGGGAAGCAGCCAAAAGAAACTTAAAGAAAAGGAGAAAGAAAGAAAAGGAAGAAAACAAATTATAATATGTTTTCATTTACTTCAACAGAAAATACATTCCCCAGAAGCAGCTTCTGGATAGAAACAAGCACACACACATTTGCTGAGAAGATCTTCTCAAGCCAGAGACACACAACAGGTGAGCACACAACCTGTTGGGCGTGTCTTCTCTGCACCTCTGAGGTGTGTGTGTGTGTGTTGGAGGTGGGTTCTGTCTTAAACCTGAGTGAGCTGCATGAGCGGAATGTACTGTTTATGTAAAATAATCAAGCCAAACCGAGCCTTTCGTCTCTCTCGGCGATCACTGAGTGGACCAGTCCACCGGAAAATGTTCTGGTGCTCCCTATGGCCAGTCCGCCTCTGGGGTTGGTTCAATAACCAAATGAACAGTCTGTCTGCTCTCTTTCACTGTGCTCTTTTAGAGAGTTTAGAATATTGTTAAGAACATTGCAAGAGTGTGAGAATGGTTTATAAAGACTTAAAATATATCTAACATCCGTACTTCACAGATTTTCACTTATCATGGGAGTGTCTGGAACGTAACCCCTGCAATAAGCGAGGGACTGCTGTACTCGAACCACTAAAAGTCCACTCCAGGTTTTCCTACAATTCACCACACCACACGCAGTGTTTCTCATCGGTCACTTACCTTGGCAGGGCGCTCACCTTTCTGGGCATTTTTGTTGACGGGGCAGGGGGTGAAGAGGGAGACACCTCTGGGTTGTGTGCTAGCTTAGAGCCATGTTAGGGCTGGCAGTTGTTAACTGGGATGGGGTGGGGGTGGGGAGGCATTAGGATGCATGAGAGAAGTTGATTGGCACCCCTCACCAGGTACAAACATCAACTATAACAACAATTTCCTTTTCTGGACAAGACATCCCCCTCTCCACCTCTGTTACAAATCTTGGAATAAAAATGGACTCTCATCTTACATTTGAAAATCACATTAAGCATCTGTTTAAAACCTGCTTCTTCCATCTTCGAAACATCTCCAGACTTCGCCCATCTCTGACTTTTCCTGATGCTGAGAAACTCGTCCATGCCTTTGTCTCCTCCAGGCTCGACTACTGCAACTCCCTGTTTATTGGAATCCCTGGCAAAAACCTTCAGAAACTTCAATACATTCAAAACAGTGCAGCAAGGATTCTGTTGAGAGTTCGTAAATTTGAACATATTACACCCATTCTCCATAACCTCCATTGGCTTCCTGTCACCTACAGAATTCAATACAAAACTGCTCTCATTACACACCAATGCTTACACGGAACTTCACCAGACTATCTAAAGGACATTCTTGCACCATATTCATCCACCCGGTCTCTACGATCACAGAACAGTAATCTACTTCACATTCCACGAACCAAATTAAGGACCATGGGAGACCGGGCATTCTGTGTGGCTGCCCCCCGCCTATGGAACTCCCTCCCTGACGACCTGAGAGCTCCACAGTCACTGGTTGACTTTAAACAAGGCTTAAAGACCTTTCTTTTTAAGCGAGCCTACTCTGCCTCCTCATGATTTTATCTTTGATCTTAGTTGATATTATTATTGATTTTACTTGATTTGTCTTGTTTTTATTTGATCTTTGATTTTGTTGCACTTTGTAGCACTTTGAGATTTTTGTTAATGAAAAGTGCGTTATAAATTAAATGCATTATTATTATTATTAGAAGTGAATATATGCTCTATTCTCACAAGGAGAGCGGATGCTTGATAATAGTAATAATAATGCATTTTATTTGACGACACCTTTCATGGCACTCAGTGGCATCATACAATAAAATACAATATAAAATGCTGTAAAAAAAATAGAACAAAATAAAGAAATAAAGAAATAAATTATAAAAATAATAATAAATAGCAATACAAACATAATACATAACATAACTTAAATATGGGCAGCACAGTGGCGCAGTTGGTATAGTTGCTGCCTCTCAGCGAGTAGGTTGTCCCGTTTCAAATCCCAGTCCGGGGGCCTTTCTGGGTGGAGTTTGCATGTTCTCTCCGTACATGCGTGGCTTTTCTCAGGGTACTCCGGTTCCTCCCACAGACCAAAAACATGCATGTTAGACTGATTGGTAACTCTAAATTGTCCCAAGGTGGACTGAATGGTTGTTTTCTCTATTCCGTATTCTCCGCCAAGTTGAACGCAACGGGTCATAGGTGGTTAGCCGCCCTCACCACTTACGATTTTGACATCCAATACAAACCTGGCCGAGATAATGTGGATGCTGATTGGTTGTCCAGAAATGCAATTGATGATGACCACAGTTGGAGAATAATATCCCCCGCTGGAGTTAAAGCTCTTTTCCACCCTGTGGACAGAACTCAGTCCTCCGAGCACTCAGAGCGACTTATCGATCAACTAGGGGCCAAGCCGAGTGCTATTCCTGATGCATATGCTTGTTTTACTCACCTGCAGTTAAGTCCTTTGGAGAGACTAAGCAAAGTAGATCTGGCCAAAGCACAAGACCTAGATCCTGTGATTGGTCGTGCCAAGAAAGCAGTTCAAGTTGGGGTCTGGCCCTCCAACGGACATCCTGAGTTATTGCTTCTACAAAGGGAAAGTTCAAAACTCCTGATGAAAGATGGACTGTTGCACCGGAAAGTTTCCAGACCTGATGGCCGCCAGAACTTACAACTCGTTCTCCCAAGTCAATTCCGACCACAAGTACTCAGGGCGCTTCATGATGATTCTGGGCACCTTGGAATAGATCGCATCGTTGAGCTATTGAGAGACAGGTTTTTCTGGCCCAAGATGGTCTCCGATGTTACCGACTACATCAAGAATTGTGGCAGGTGTGTTGCCCGCAAAACCCTACCCCAACGGGCTGCACCACTAAATCAAATCACTAGCAGTGGCCCTCTCGACCTGGTCTGCATAGATTTTTTATCTATTGAGCCTGATGTGAAGGGAGTGGCCAATGTCCTCGTGGTTACAGACCATTTTACCCGTTACGCCCAGGCCTATGTCAGCAAAGATCAAAAAGCCTCAACCGTTGCCAAGATTTTGGTTGACAAGTTCTTTATTCACTACGGACTGCCTGCGAGGATTCACTCTGATCAGGGACGTGATTTTGAGAGCCGATTAATCAAAGAGCTGCTGCAAATGTTGGGCATAAAGAAGTCAAGGACGACTCCTTATCATCCCCAGGGTGACCCACAACCGGAACGTTTTAACCGCACCCTCCTATCTATGCTGGGCACGCTCAATCCCTCTCAAAAACAAAGGTGGAGTCAACATATCAGTTTGCTGGTTCACGCTTACAATTGTACGAAAAATGACTCTACCAGTTATTCACCATACTACCTCATGTTTGGTCGTGAGGCTCGTCTGCCAGTTGACATATGTTTTGGGACATCTCCAGATGGCAAAGATCACCAAAGTTACCTTCAGTATGTTGAAAAGCTAAAAGCAGAGTTGCAACAGGCTTACCAATTGGCACAAGAAGTTGCAGACAAGAGCCACCAGCGCAACAAAAGATACTATGACACTAGAGTAAGAAATCAAGTTCTAGAACCTGGAGACAGAGTACTCATTCGAATGACAGGTGTACCTGGCAAGAATAAACTGGGAGATAAGTGGAACTCAAGCCCTTATATAGTGATGGAAAAACTGCCAAGCTTGCCGGTTTACAAGGTAAAGTCGGAAAAAGGTAGAGTCGTTGTCAAAACTCTGCATCGTGATAATCTCTTACCTATTGGACACCTGGTTCGGTTTCCTGATGATCATGAAGAGAAACCAGAATACCACCGATCTGAAACAAGGTCCTCAACAAAAATCCAGACAAACATGCATGATGACAGTGCAATGCACGGAACGGACAAGGAGCTTCTGTCTGATGCGGAGGAAGACGATTTGTGGTACCTATCCACTGCTCAGAGAGAGTCGGTTTCCCAAGCACTAGATCTACTGGCAGACCACGTCAACCGACCAGAGTCTCATGTCACTACAGACCCCGCAACACCTTCAAATAGTGCTTGTCCGACAGAACCTATGAGTGCTGTCACAGGCTCAGAGGCTGCGAAGAGACCAGAGGTTAGACAGCTACCTGACGACCCGGTGGGGGCCACAGGTCTAGCTGGGGAAGCGACCCTTTTGGCTAGTCAGTCTGAAAGCATTGCAGAGCCCCTTAATAATCATCATTCACGACGAGAGATTAAGCCAGTCATTCGGCTCAGTTATGACAGGCCTGGACATTCTTTCGACGAGCCATTAGTGATAGTACACCGTGGAGTAAGAATCACCATTGGAAGAAGGAGCCATGCCCCTGTGGTCCAGTGTGTGCCTCCTCTAGTTTAGCTTGGGGTTTTTATGACAAGTAATTTAGCCAACAAGGGTAAATTGAATTGTTCTGCGTAGATAGTCCGATGAGGGCATCTGGACTTTTAGAAGGGGGAGGATGTAACCCCTTGGGTTATATATATACAGTATAACTCTTTTTTCCTACACACCTTAAACATGTTCTTACATGCAATGCATTGTAGGCCTTTTTACTTTAAACAGTAATAATCGCCTTTTACTTAATCTGGCTAATGTTTTGCACTCACATATTGGAGGTTTTACACACTGTAAAAGTCCTTAACATTATAGTATGTACAAGTATTTTCAATTGGCTTAAAACACCCAGTAAATGTAGCGTTTTTGTTAGTAACTGTTATTTACCACTGCCAGTAAATGCATCGTTTCACTTGTTGCTATCCTGCTGGTCTGTCAAGGGCAAAATCAAGTTTAAGCAATTTGATTGGCTGTATGGTCTGGGGTGAGGGCGTTTAAGCAATCTGATTGGCTGTGATGCTCTGGGGGGAAAAAAGCGTTGTTGGAGGTGTGAAGGAGTTGGTCGGCAGCGGTTGATGAACAGGTTTGGATCAATACCGCTGGGACTTTTTGTTTTAGCTAACATTGAAGCTACAAAACTTTTCCCTGGACGTTTTTGTCTGTTTTCTGGAGCCACTGAACCGGACCACGCTCAGCGTATTGCTTGGATGTGGAGCTGCGGACCCAAACCACGCTCGTGAACAGGAAATTACAGTTGGACTGAAGTTGGAGCAGTTTCATTGCAGTTAGTTCCAAACTGGTAATCCATGGT
>JBBPBX010077546.1:0-16840 GCA_038048925.1 Garcialebias charrua | reverse complement strand
ATGCTAACAGACGGAGGAAGAAATGACCAGCTCCCAGTAAGAAATTTAACTTTTTTCCCTTCCTTATGGCTCCTAAATGCATGTGGTTTTTGATAATTCTGTAGGGTAATGTGTTAGGATAGGCTAAGTGCTTGGTAAAAATACAGTACTGTACGTATGAGGTGCTTGGATGTATGAGGTGCATGTACCGTTTGAACGTATTTTCGACTTACAGCGATTTCCGTGTTACGAATGGGCGTAGGAACGGAACTCGTTCGTAAGTCAAGGACTACCTGTAGTTCTAATGCCAATGTCGACGAACCATCTGAGATTTAGTCGCCTGCAGGGTCAACAGCCAAAAACGGCTGAAGTGTGGAAGACTAAACCGGCAGCAATGGAAATGCCTGAACGGATGTTGTTTTAGCAGCTAAACTTTAGCATCAGCGCTAATAACTGCATCAACATGCCCCACCCCAATTTTAATGTAATCTCAAATATCCCAAAGTTGAGAATTAAGCCTCAAGATGAAATTGACTTGTTTAGAAGAATTTGTGTTGTTTTAGAAAACACTTTAATTTGACATTTTAAGCTCGTTTTCTATCGAATCACTGCACACCAGAGTGAACTGCAGCGGTGTGGTGGATACGTACAGTAAACAGCTGATAATGTTCACTGTTTTTCCCTCTTTTTTTCTTTTTTTAAATTTAATTTATTTATTTTCAGTTAAAATTGAACAATTTTTAAAACAAAACAAAAAACAATTTACAAAGAAAATGAGAAAGGAAACAGAAAGAAGAAAAAAATCTTATAACATCTGCTCCTTCTTAAACAAAAAAAGAAAATACTTATGAAATAAAATTCATTCAAACATAGTCTTTAAATAAAATAACAAGCCAAAACCGACTCCGTACCAAAACAAAATCCAAAATCACCAATCCAATAATAATATGCTAAACAATTTCATATTTCTTCAATAAACTACTTTTTACCATTTTCTTAAACAAAAACATTGAGGAAGCTTTTTTTTTACAATTATTATCCAAAACATTCCACATTTTTTGTCCTTGAACTGATGTGCATCGTTCCTTTTACTGACTCTCTTAATAAAATAAGATTGAATATTTCGAGGTAAAGAATTTGTATGAGCTCTGTACATAACCTGAAGAATTCCATAGTCAACCAGTTCGTAAAACTTTAATAATTTTAATTGATGTAACAATATGTTAGATGGGTGAGTGTAATGCTTTCCTGTGATAATTCTTATTGCTCTTTTCTGTAAAATAAAAATAAAATTTGCTTTTCCTCTTATATTCTGCCATTGGGTTTAAAACGATGGTGAGAGTGGCAGTTCATCCTCCTGTTTGATGAATAATAAACGAGCTGCGGGACAGAAACCCGTCAGATTACTTGTGAGACTCTCAGCGCAGGTGCTGCTCAGAGGTGATGAAGGACAGGAGGGTTCAGGTGGAGAGGACCCGTCAGCAGGAAGCCTCGCCGGCGTCGCTGCTGCGCAGGGAATGAAATCTGTGTTTTAAAAGTGTTTTTAACTCTTAACGCGCTGTAGTTCAAATGACCTTCAGTCTGAACACAGTTGTTATCGCTGTGCAGGCTTGTGCCTGAGGACACGGTGATGTTCTGTCAAACTGAAGCTAATCAGAAGTAAAATCTGCAGCTGCCAGCATCACGGCGTGGACGAGTGGCGGGTTGTGAACACACGATGGTGGAGCCTCCTCTGTCTTTGTGTTTCTGTCTGAGAACAATAAAAGCTTTCATCCCGCCCGGCAGGTGAAAAGCTCCACTAGTTACTCAGAGAGACCTCGGCCTTTTTTTTATTTCCTGCTGCCAGGTAACCACGGAGGGGGAGGGGGCGGAGACGGGCTGGAAAACAGGGAAGTGATTTTAAACTGCAGCGTTTCTGAAGAGCCGGACTATAAACTCTGACGTGGGAGGAAGATCATTTACCTGCCGACAGGTGTTCCCTCACGAGCAAACAACTGGCTGAAGAGAGGCGACGCGTTCTGCCCTCCAGCTGTGTTTGTGTCACAGCAGTGATGTGTGGAAACATAACGGGTCGTTTAACGTCGGCTTCTTCCCTCCAGTCCAGATTATAAAAAATAAACACTCAGGTAGTCTACAAAAATAAAGCTCTCAGATATGGAAAGTGCTTTTCAGATTAAACTGAACAAATAATACAGTTTCTGTGAAAAATCTCATCTGAACGCTGAACGACGGAGCCGAAGTTTGTTAAAACAAAAAGCTGCGACTTTAAACAGATTTCAAGTTAAAAGCATGAGCTCAAACAGTGCGAGCTAAAATGAACAGAACAGCAGTTAAAGGATAAAACCTGCAAAATAGAAGTTAAATTACTTAAAGCAGAATACTAGATAAACTACCGTATTTCCACCTGATAACTCGCACCTCTCTATAAGTCGCTTAGTCCAATTATTGGCAATAAATTTGAAAAATCCATAAACATGTCGCACCTTTATTTAAGTCGCATCTATTCTGCGTCACCGTTACGCGACGCGTCAGCGCGTCATTTGCCCTGCTGAAAATGGCGGCCACAGAAGCGAGCGAGCACGGAAGGACTTTTAACAAGATTAACACGGTAAAAACAATCGTTTGCTGAAAATTATAGCAAAGTTGTGTCTTAGCTTAACCGTTCATTAATAAATTCACGTAATGGTCAAATCTGCTGGATTTAAATTGTTTCGCTTTGACGTCTTCCAAACGGTCGCGCGCGCGCTACAAACATAAATTATAAATAAATCGAATTTTAGCTCAAACAATTCCAACAGCTAAACGTTTGCAAATGACCACCAAGTAATTACTTTCTGTAAGTTTAAAGAAAATCTGTCCTGCAGTTCATGAGTTATTTAGATAAATAGTAACTGTTTTTTGCTAACAAACACAGCTAACAGTAGTTCATACCTCCAGAGCAGGAGGCTGGGCTGCGACAGTCAGTCCGACCAGAGGAGGCTGCCGTCGGACACATGAGGTGGGAACGGTCGGTGTACCCTAGTGGACAAAAGTGGTACTGCACCATTTTTTGCCAAAATGAAAAACGGTCATATCTGAGCCAAAAATTGGTCTAAAAATATGTGGAAAATTCCATAAACAGGTCTCACCTCGCTATTAGTCGCAGGGCATGCAAATTAGGCAAAAAGGTGCGACTTATAGACTGGAAAATACGGTAAATATATTTTGTGGCCAACATTAGCTAGATGTTGAAGCAGCTGAACTTTAGTTTGGCCTGTTCGGCCTTTTGTTTGTAGCAGGAGCTCCTCTCTGCTTCGGCTTGTGTGAGACTAGAAGCAGCGATGCTTTAAATGAGTTAATGTTAAGAAAAGATTCAGAATGAAAAGCATCGAGTTTAAAATAAAACCGGAGGTTCGTCTAAATTTAAGCACCTTGATAACAGTTAATAATAATAATAATAATAATAATGAATTCCATTTATAATGCACTTTTCATTAATAAAAATCTCAAAGTTTATCTGTTTTAACTGTGCTCTAGAAATAAAGATGACTTGACTAAATCTGGTCATTTTTTATGTTTTCTGGTTGTTTGTCCTTAAAGGGGACCAAATGTAGGATATATAATTTTTTGTGGTTTATCTGTGGGCTATCCAGACCATTTTCAGTCAATTTTATACACAAAATAATGCTTAGATTAAAAAATATCCCCTTTCTAATTCTGCCAAATTTCACTTCCGTTCTAAACGACCGGTTTATGAATAATGAGGTCTGAAAGCCACGCCCTACAAAGACCTATTTACATTAACTACGCCCTCTGCAACAGCCAGTATCTCTAATATGTTGTTATTTTAAAATTAGCTCTTTTTTATTACTCATTTGACTTACTGTTAGTGCTAGTAGCTTAAGATAACTTACCAAAAGCCCTCTGCGCGCGCCGCCATTTGCAGCTCCTTTTTTTAGCATTAGCTCCGAGGCTAATGATAGCTTTTCCTCTCCGAGCGGGCGGTGTGCTCCGCTCGTTGCATGCGGCGCTTGTTGGAGCGTGCTTCAGTCCACACACAAAGTTCACAGAATGTCTCCAGTTAATTTATCCGCATGAGGCAACTTTTGACCGGACCCCCGGACCTCAAAAGTCATTAGCTCCCAACAACTCCCGCACGCAGATGGTGTCTTCGCCGGCGGTCTGCAAAACAAAAGGCTTAAAAAAAAAAAAAAAGGAAATCCGCGACCGTGACGCGAACCTGTGTCCTTCGGATGACGAGTCCGGTTCATTACCTCTGGGCCAACCCTGCAGTTGTGCAAAAACAGACTTTCGTCGTATAAGAAATAATCACAACCACCTACATTTAGAACGCTGAAGTTTTGATTAGATTTTGATGAAGTGAAAGGTATTCTTAAAATAAATAAGTTGCTAATCTGAAAATATATCGATCAGTGGTGCTTGATGGCTCTTTTTTATTACTCATTACGCGAAGAGAGTGTGTGTGTGCACAGTTTTCTGCCGGCTTCGCGTTGGGAGCGATATTACACTAAAAATTGAACTAAAACGTAAAAATAACAATTATAAAGTATTATTATGTCGATGTATATATCTAGTCTCACCCCGATTTCTCCGAAACAAAAGGCTTTAAAAAAAAGGGGGGGAAAAAAAAGATGCCGTTGACGGGACGCGATCTCCGCTCTCCTGCGTGGCGGTCAAGTGTCGTAACCGCTCAACCAAACTGACAGTTGTGCAACAGTAGTCCTTCATCATATAAGAAACAAGTCCAAACCGCTAGAGTGTGTGTGCACAGTTTCAACGAGACAGAGTTCATTCAAACAAGGTAATAAAACATTCTGGTTTTACTCGAGATGTGCTGCATGGCTGGAGCAGGGCAAACCCCTAGCCCCCCATGGGCTAAATAAATGAATAAATGACCGCCAGGTCAGCTCCTAAACCGCTAGGCAACCGTGACATCTTTTATACTCAAGTGGGTGGAGCATCACCAGGGGTTGCTAGGTGAGGGGCTGGACTCAGGTTTGAGGTGATTGGCTACGGTTTGTGACATCACAAACCGCAGGAAGTGTGAAACGGAGCGTTTTTAATCACAGACAAATAAATCTACTTAGAGTAAATAAACCACTGGGTGCATTTTTTTGGCACAAGGACTGTTTTTTTATGAAGTAAATACCCAAAGTTTAGTAAAAAAACATTAAAAAGTGAATTTTGCATGTGTGGTCCCCTTAAAACGTTTATGACTGACAACGTCACATTAAAAGAAACTCAGCTGGACCCACAGTTTTAATCCAGATTAATCTCAGATAGAGGGTTGGACTGTGTGTGTGTGTCACCTTTTCAAATAAAAACAAAACGAACAGTTTCAGCGTTCTTTCCTCCTCTGCTCCTGACCTGCCAGCTGACCCACATCTGGATTTAAATATTTTGTTGTGGTTTCTGCAGTCGGTTACTGTGGTGTGTGTGTGGGTGCGTGTGTGCGTGCGCGCTGATAACAAACCCTTTTTGTTTCTGTGAAGACGTTCGCCTCGGCTGGACTCCACAGTGACAGCTGCAGCACAACTGACAGAGGAGTGGGGGAGTGTGGGGGGGGGGGAGTTTAAAGAAAGACGGGAGTATTTCAGATCTTTGACATGCACAACACGAGTTCCTCTGAGCAACAGTTGATTAAGACCGAGTTCTGCTGGGAGACGAGGAGAACCGGGTCGAGGTTTGGGTTTAAAGTTCCCTGCCTTCCTGTGGGGCTGCAGGTTGCCATGTTTACCGGTATCCCCACCTTTTTTCTTTTTTTTTGTTGTGTGAGTCGCCCTCGTCGTGCACCTCCTCGGTGAGGTTGGGTTTCAGTGCAGGCGCAGACGTGAACGCTCGACTGTGACTTTTGTTCCTCGTTTATTTTCTCCTGGATTAAAACGACCTCTTGAACCTGGAAAAACTCTGACAGAGCAGGAAGTCAAATAAAAACAACTTGGAGAAGAGAAGAGAAGAGACACCTTCTTACTAACAAGCCGACAGTCCCGCCCCCTTCCCTTCTTTGGACTTTGTATCTCCTGGCTCTTGGCAGACTGGATCTTTGTGCTCCAGAAAGGAGGAGGTGTATTAAACCCAGATTACAAACCAGGGAGGAGACGTTGTTGGAGTTCTTCTTTTTGCTGCGAGAAGCTGTTGTCTGCCTGATGAAAGTGTTTTTCTCTGTTAAAATTAACATTTTCTTTGTTTAATTGGAGCCCAGAAGCCGCCCGGCGTGGGATAATCATCTGCATCTCAGTGCTCAGCTAATAACTCCTCTGTGCGCCTCCCTTTCTCTTCTGCCACAGCTCCTCTCGCCTCCCTCTCATTTTTTATTTTTTATTTTCGCTCCCGGTGTGGAGGAAGGCAGCCTGATTGCAGCACTTCCTGTGTTTTAACACCAGCGCAGGAAACAGAACAAACGGAGCTGGATTCAAACACAAACAGCGAGCGAGGGAGCAGGGGGAGGGACGAAGAGAAAGAGGAGAGAGAGAGATGACGGGGGGAGCAGCAAGGAGAGAGAGAGGAAAAGAGGGGATTTTTTTTTTAGCAGCTGCAAACCATTTTAGCTGTGTTGTGGCCTGAGAGCTGGGAGACTGAAGAGAAAGGAGAGCGTTTCGTAGAGGAGGAGAAGCTGCGTGGCACTTTGTCTCAGTGTGGAGGAGTCGGAGGAGCAGCGTGGCCTCTGGAGCGTCTGCCGGCGGAGAACTTGGAGCAGCAGGGTTTGTCTGGGACTTTGCCCTCTGGATACGCTCCCACGGCTCTCCCTCCACTTGCCTGGCTGGTCCACCTCCCCTCCCCAGACCCCCCCGACGCCTCCTTCCACTCCCCTCCATGAGCCTGCCTGTGTTGGATCAACTGTACCTCCTCTCCCCTGCAGCTTCAGATGAGCAAAACGAAAGGAGCTGAAGCACGACGAGGCTTCTTCACCTCTTTGTTTGGACCTTTAAACTGGATCTTTGACCAACGATGACCGCTGCCATGAAGACTGAAGTTTTGAACAGAGGAAGGAGAGAAGCCATGGGCCGAACCACAAACTGGTTGTGGTAAAGGAGTTTTTTTATATTCTCACCACAAAACAAGGACCATTTCTAGTCATTTATTTTGTCTAAAATAAATATTTTGAACAAAAAGAAAGAAAAACGTACCAGTGGAGCTTTGCACTTTTCTATTCATCGCACCCCACGCAGCCTTTTTTTTATATAACTGCGAGTGGGTTTTTCTCACCTTAAAAGGAGAGTTTTACACGTCTCTGCCTCTCACTGCAACTGTTGAAGTTGTCCAAGCCCTCGCTGCCTTTTCCTGTTGTGCCACAGCGACGACGAGGACGGAAGGAAGGAAGGGAAAGAGGAAACACGTTTCTGTTGATTTCTGACAGCAAAACAAAGGAATGTTATCGGTTTGACCCCACCACCCCCTTGTTGGGTTCCTCAGACATGGAGATGGTGACTACCGCTTTCCATCCTCCATGTGCTCATCCCTTCACTTATCTCATTCCAGCCAGCCTTTGAAACAAACAGCCCTGCTGATTAATATGGTGCCGAATGGGAGGGCCGTCTTTCTCGTTCCTTTGCCGATGCCGCTCAGCGTCTTCGAACGACCAAAGAAGCGCTCAGCTGTTGAAGTGACATAGCGAAAAACGTGAGAAGTCCAAATAAAACGGAGGATGTAAAGCATGAAGGGTTTATTCGTTGCAGCCACATGGACTGTCAAGTTTTTTTTTATGATCTGACTCGGGCGAGTAAAAGTGAAGGACTTTTGTGTTGTCTTTGCACTGGTTTTGGTTTTAAACCATAAAATGGGGAAACCGCTGAGCCGTCCTGATTGTCTGAGGCAGAGCCCTCGCTGCCTCGGGAAAGGGGACGAGGATGAGACGTATATTGAGGACTGCTATGTCCCCCAGCGATCCATTTATGACACCATGCGCATCAACGAACAGATAGACCAAGGGACCAAACTGTGCCAACCTTCGAGGAGTACCTTAGGCTCAGGAGAAGAAAGTACCATATCCAGTAATGGTACTATCGGCGCTGATCTGGGTAGCGTTTTCATCTCCAGGAGCGTGGATCACTCTGGTGGAGTAAGGAAACTGGATGAAAGGGTGATCTTTGATGCCTTGAAGCTGACTGGTGACACTAAGGTTATGTCACCACCAGTCGTTGGTTCAGGTTTGCCCATCGTTCCATCCTCGTCAGGAGCTGGTGGCGTGGTTGCCGTGGCCAAGAGGAGGCATCAAGGGGGAGATAAGAAGGACAATCTGAACCGGCGGTCTTGGAAAGCTTTCTTTCCTCCAAGTTTTCCAGATTTTACAGAAAGACTTGAGTTTTCCTCTGTTGATGGAGCAGAGAAGCGCTCATCGGGAGCAGGGATCCCTCTTCCTCCCACGCAACCCATTCTCTCTCAGATCACCCCAACATCCTCCACTCCTACCTTACCTCCTCACACTCCCTCCCCCCTGTCGTCTTCACCTCACACGCCTCCCGTCTCCATCTCACCAGCGTTGACACCCGCAGTTAGCCCCCAGCAGCGTCCTCTCAGCAGGCACAAGCAGGTTAAAGCTCTACTGCAGAAACAAATGAAAGCAGCTCCTGCTGTGCAAGCTCTTTCAAAAGAGCCGTTACCTGCTGTCGGTCAGACTCCGGCTTCCAAAGAGTCAACAACTACTCCGCAGAAAAGCCCCTCCAAGGCCCGACAGAAGGAGGTGAAAAGGGAGGAGCACAGACGAACTGCAAGCTCTTCTAAAGCTTCAATCAGGCACCTCTCAGAAGATACCTTTGAGGCCATTAAGACCTCCGATTCAGAAAGAGATTCTCCCCTTTTGGACCAGAACCAAGGGGATAACACCCCTCTTCTCCCTCCAAAACCTGTCTTTTGCCCCCCTACCAAGGCTCGCACCTGGCCTCGCGGTATAACAACAGGTAAAAAGTCTCAGATCAGCCTGAGACACAACTTCCCCATACTACCCCCTTTGCCTCCTCTGTTGGGTGAGGATAACAGCACAGATGAAGAGTCGGTGTATTTGTTAGACCCCCCATCGCCCTTCCTGAAGGAGGAAGAGGGGTTGGTGTATGGGGGTCTGCCCCTCTCCCCTTGTGTCAGCCATGAAGGGGATGAAGAGGGGCTGCTTGGATGGAGTGAGCTCCGGGAACGCACAGCTTCCGAACTCAAATTTGAGGAGGATGAGCGCAGGATACTTGAGGAACTTGAGGAAGGGAAGGAGGAGAAGGAGGATGAGTGGAAACGAAAAAAGGAATTAGCTGAAGAGGAGAGAGCTCAGAGGGAGGAAAGAGAGTGGGAGGTTGTTCTCAAATTAGACAACAGAGAGAGTCTCGACCAGTCCTGGGGCCGGGACACACTGGAATCAGAGCGATGGGATTTAACTGGCTCACCTGGACACTGGCCCTTGTTGACACCCCCCTCAGGTTTTGGAGGCCCCGGGGCCCCCAGCGCCTCACCCTGCCCCAGCTCAGTGGCCGAGTCAGATGACCTCTTTCTGGAGCTGGAGAGGCAGTGTGAGGAGGGAGTGGAGATGAGTGTCGACCCCGAGCCTCTCCGTGATCCTTACACGCTTCCATGTTTAGAAGAGAAGGATGAGGAGGAGGAGGAGGAGGAGAGAGGAACTCTTCCTCGTGATGCAGTTCATTCAGCAGACGTTGAAGGTGTTGATTTGGACTCTGTGAAACCAACAGAAACTGTGAAGCATTCTGAGCACATAGAAGAAAACACAAACCCCGATATGAAGGACCATGACAACGAGCACAGTTTCATTGATGAAGAATGTGATTTGGACCATGAGGATAAGACGAAGATCGATGAAGAGGAGATGAGTTGCCCAACAGACTCGGCTATTGGTCAACAACTGGAGTCGGACTCCAGCGGAGTCCATATCTCTCAGACGGACGGAACCGCAACAGATTCTGGGCTGGAGAAAACGCCACAGACTGAAACGGACCTGGACAGCGGAGCGTCGTCGCAGCCTGATGAAGAGTCGGCCTCCTCTCCATCACGAAGCCCCCTGAACCCGTACGCCGAGGAGGAGACGTTGGACGAACAGGGACTGACACGGGACGAGGAGTTGGGAACTGAGTGGGATGTTTGTGACCCATCTGAGCCAAGTTTGGACAGCAGCGTGGGGGCTCTCGTAGACGACTCCCTGGAGCCTCGGCACACGGCCGAACAGGAAGTCGACGGTGAATGTACGCAGGATGTCAACGCTCTGACCTCCTGTCAAGAGGAGCCGATCTCCTTGAACCCCGTCGAGCCTCGTGTGGAAATAACCTCCGACACAGAAGGGACTTCCTCTGTGTCGGAGAACTTGGCTTCAGGACTGGACGAGCCTGAACGTGCCCAAAGCCCAGAAACTGAAACAACAATTAGCACCCCTGAATTAGACTCTGCTCCTCCGAGCCTTCCTCAGCACTCAGCACCTTCATCTTCTTCACCTCAGTCTGACTCCTGTGGCTCAGGTTTGGATGCTAAAGACTCGGAGGCCTTCGTGACATCTGATAGTTTCGTTTACCTGGCTGTATCTGTGCCTCCCCAGTACCTCAGTGGCTGCCCCCCCTCTCCAGTTGGGGACTCCATTCCTCCCAGTCCCATCCCCAAACCAGCTTGCAGCCACGACCTGGAGGAGTCTGAGGATGGATCTATCGTTTTCTCCGACAGCTTTGTTTACATGGCAGCACCTGAACGGCCCCAGCCAGGCCGCTCAGAGTTGGGCTCCGCCTGCGAGGACGCTCAGGAGCTCGACCTGGACTCGTACTCTGAGGGGACGCAGTCCGGGTTGGACGGGGTCGAGTTCATCCTGGGCTCTATGACGGGGGACAGTGACTGGGAGTCGGACAGTTCTGCTTTGGAGTTTCCACCTGTCGTGTCCAGTGACCAGGTCTGGGACCAACTTGAGCCGGGCCTCTTGCAGAGCCTGTTCAGCCTGCCAGAGCTGAGCCAAGTTCAGACCGGGGGGTCCCAGAAGAACCTGCCCCGGATGGAGGCCTTCTGCTCCACAGAAACACAACAGAGCTCTGAAGAGAAGGAACCCACTGGATCACAGAGTCTCAGCGCGGAGGCTTTGTCAGAGGTATGCTTCATTTTCAAACTGTAACTTGTTTGTGTACATCTCGATGCTCTGGTTGATGAATCCTGGACTTGTGCTGAACGACTGATCGTGGTTTTAGATCAGTGGTGTCCAACCCTGGTCCTGAAGGATCACTGTCCTGCATATGATGAGCACCACTGGTTCAGATTAAAAACACTGGATTATATTTGATGGGAGGCAAAGAACTGGGTCAGGTTCTGAGTGTTGAGAATAACTGGTGTAGACAACGCATGGAAAATGTATGGGGGGCGGTGAAGGTATCTAGATGCCATAATTAGCTGGTTATCTTTCAGTAGTGGAGCTTTAGATTGTTGCAATTTGATGCTAAAGGGGTGGTGGGGGTGGGGGGGGTTGCTACTTATAGGAATCTCCTCTTGGGGTGCGGCACGGTTTGGGTCAGGGTTAATATTCACGGTTCTTTTTGTGGCTGATTGGTTGTTTGTGTGAACTGCTGATTAATCTGTGCCTGCAGCCTGACGACGTCTCCAGAGCTCAGTTTAAAATGTTTTCCTCAACTTTGTGTTTTTGTTGTTATGTTTGTGTTGTGTGCGTTCGGAGCGCAGGGTGTTTGCGACGGTCGAAGCTGTGAAAGGAAGATGCTGCAGGACGAGTTGTGTGTGTTGAACCTTGTGTCTGTGTGTGTTGAACCTTGTCTCTGTGTGTGTTGAACCTTGTGTCTCTGTGTGTGTTGAACCTTGTGTCTGTGCTGGTTTGGTTTCTGACGGTCTAACCTCCAGTCCTTGAATTGTCTGAGCTAGCTGCACGTAAAGACGAGTTGTTGGCTGTTTCCAGGTCAGCTTTTCTCCAAGTGAACCAGGTTTTCAGTTGCTGATTTTTTATTTTACTAGTTTTTGACAAAGAGGTGAATATATGAGAAGATAGATGGAATAAAACCGTTGTGAATTTTTAAAACTTTTTCCCCTTTTGGAATAGTGACGTCGTGATGATTCATTCTGTTGAATCTAATTATATTGTCCTGTCACGTCGTGATTATTTGTGTTTATGAGGGGGTGGAACTGTATTTATCAGATACAGGTATGTCTGGTTGGTCTCTATCAGAGCCCCTCTGGCTTCAGTTTAATACAATCAGACGTTCAATTCAATTCAGTTTATTTATATAGAGCCAAGTCCCAACATAAGTTGTCTCAGAGCACTGAACAGAAACATTTAGATACATTAAAAGAGACGGTCAGTAGAAGCTCTCCATCTAAGGAAGCAGCAGATTGTGTTGAAGCGTCACTTTGTCACAGTCTCCCATCCTGAGCAAGCACAAAGGAGAAATTGGGAAGGAAAAACTCTCTTTTAACAGGAAGAAACCTCCAACAGAGCCAGGCTCAGGACGAGCGATAATCTGCTTTGATCGGCTGGTTTGAGAGGACAGGAAGTAGAAATGGAGAGGACAGGAAGTAGAAACAGAGAGGACTGGAAGTAGAAACAGAGAGGACTGGAAGTAGAAACAGAGAGGACAGGAAGTAGAAACAGAGAGGACAGGAAGTGGAAACAGAGGGGACAGGAAGTAAAAACACAGGAAGTAGAAACAGAGAGGACAGGAAGTAGAAACAGAGAGGACAGGAAGTAGAAACGGAGAGGACGGGAAGTAGAAACGGAGAGGACGGGAAGTAGAAACGGAGAGGACGGGAAGTAGAAACGGAGAGGACGGGAAGTAGAAACGGAGAGCACGGGAAGTAGAAACGGAGAGCACGGGAAGTAGAAACGGAGAGCACGGGAAGTAGAAACGGAGAGCACGGGAAGTAGAAACGGAGAGCACAGGAAGTAAAAACGGAGAGCACAGGAAGTAAAAACGGAGAGCACAGGAAGTAAAAACGGAGAGCACAGGAAGTAAAAACGGAGAGCACAGGAAGTAAAAACGGAGAGCACAGGAAGTAGAAACGGAGAGCACAGGAAGTAGAAACGGAGAGCACAGGAAGTAGAAACGGAGAGCACAGGAAGTAGAAACGGAGAGCACAGGAAGTAGAAACGGAGAGCACAGGAAGTAGAAACGGAGAGCACAGGAAGTAGAAACGGAGAGCACAGGAAGTAGAAACGGAGAGCACAGGAAGTAGAAACGGAGAGCACAGGAAGTAGAAACGGAGAGGACAGGAAGTAGAAACGGAGAGCACAGGAAGTAGAAACGGAGAGCACAGGAAGTAGAAACGGAGAGCACAGGAAGTAGAAACGGAGAGCACAGGAAGTAGAAACGGAGAGCACAGGAAGTAGAAACGGAGAGCACAGGAAGTAGAAACGGAGAGCACAGGAAGTAGAAACGGAGAGCACAGGAAGTAGAAACGGAGAGCACAGGAAGTAGAAACGGAGAGGACAGGAAGTAGAAACGGAGAGCACAGGAAGTAGAAACGGAGAGCACAGGAAGTAGAAACGGAGAGCACAGGAAGTAGAAACGGAGAGCACAGGAAGTAGAAACGGAGAGCACAGGAAGTAGAAACGGAGAGCACAGGAAGTAGAAACGGAGAGCACAGGAAGTAGAAACGGAGAGCACAGGAAGTAGAAACGGAGAGCACAGGAAGTAGAAACGGAGAGCACAGGAAGTAGAAACGGAGAGCACAGGAAGTAGAAACGGAGAGCACAGGAAGTAGAAACGGAGAGCACAGGAAGTAGAAACGGAGAGCACAGGAAGTAGAAACGGAGAGCACAGGAAGTAGAAACGGAGAGCACAGGAAGTAGAAACAGAGAGGACAGGAAGTAGAAACAGACACAGAATGAAGGTCCAGGTGTAAAATGTTGAGTTCGTCTTCACTCAGAGCTGCAGCTCGTCATAAAGCTGCAGAAAACTGGAATCATCCGGCTTGAAGTGAAAAATAAGAGTTTAAACATCATGAAAATGAGTTTTTGTTCAATTGTTCCGGTGCTGCTCTGATGAGTTTAGTTTAGTGTTTACATGAAACTCAGCATGAATTAGGTGAACATTTGTTGAAGGAATGCATATCGCCTGCTCTCACCTTCCTGCAACTAGGATCTGATCATCTCCATGATTCTGGAGCTGGTGTGAAGCCACACATCCAGAACCACTGGATCTGTTGTTTTATATCTAATGAGGGATGAGGACGTTTGTCTCTCATTCCTAAAACTTGATGAGAACTCGGATAAAACTTTCCTTGTGTCCTCAGTTGCCTCCCAACCCTCCCCCCGTGCCCTCCCCCCTCTCCACGCTTACTGGTTTTGTTGCTGAGATAAGGAGGTGAGAAATAAATCCTGTGGCTGTTTGTGGTGGGGGGTGAAACGTCTGCCAACACGATTACGCAAACCGTGTTAAGTTGTCAGGGTGATGTCAACTCAGATTCCAGGTAAGAAAGTGTGAACTCTCAAACCTTTTCGTTAATTTTTAATCACCAAATTCAACTTCTCTTTCATGTTTCTGTCATTTGCACCTCCTGCTTTAATCAAACAGCTGCAGCGCCCAAACAAAGACGCACGACGACACAAACACTGCAGAGTTTTCACGAGGAGCGGCTGATAGAAAGTGATTTCAAATAGAAAGTGATTTCAAATAGAAAGTGATTTCAAATAGAAAGTGATTTCAAATAGAAAGTGATTTCAAATAGAAAGTGATTTTAAATAGAAAGTGATTTTAAATAGAAAGTGATTTTAAATAGAAAGTGAATTTAGAAAATGATTTTAAATAGAAAGTGATTTTAAATAGAAAGTGATTTTAAATAGAAAGTGATTTTAAATAGAAAGTGATTTTAAATAGAAAGTGATTTTAAAGGGACAGTTCAGACACGCTGAGAGTTTGGAACAACAATGGGCGACAAAGGAAGTGTGTCTGAGGAACGGGATGTTTTCACCAGGAAGCACCTTTGAGTTGGACACGGGGCCTCAGTGAGAGGAGGAGGAAACCAGCAGAAGGTTTCTGGATTAACACGGAGCTCATTTTAAAGCACAGCATGTGCACGATTATCCAAAAGGAGCCGTCAGACGGGCGCACAGATGGATGAACTGAAGCATGGGAACAAACGGAGCAGGAGGCCGTTCTGATTCAACAAATCCTTCAAATGCTCCTCGACGATGCTAAGTTATCTTTTAGCATCACTTTAATCTGTTCATATTCAATTCAGTTTATTTATAAAGCACCACGTCACAACAGAAGTCATCACAGGGCACTGAACAGAAACATGTATATATAAAAACAATAAGTTTATAACATTATTTATCTGAGGAGCAGACTGCTTTGCTTTGAAACATAACCTTGACTCAGAGATCCTAGACAATTATAGACTTATATCTAATCTAACTTTCATCTTAAAAAAAAAAATCTAGAGAAAATAGTTGCTGGTCAGTTGTGTGATCATCTGCAAAAAAATAATCTGGAGTTTCAGTCAGAGTTTAGAGCCACAGCACTGACTCTGCACTGGTGAACATCACTAATTATATTCTCATGGCCTCTGACAACAGACAGGTGTCTCCACTGGTCCTGTCAGATCTCAGTGCTGAATTTCATACAGATGATCATAATATTTTAATACAGAGACTTGAATATGATGTTGGAATTACAGGAACAGCTCTAAAATGATTTAAATCATATTTATCGGATTCCAAATTGTAAATTTAAATAATGAATTATCTTCATACACCAAAGTTAGTCCTGGAGTTCCTCAAGGTTCAGTGCTTGGACCAATACTTTTTAACTTGTATATGCTTCCGTTAAAGGTGCTATATGTAACTTTTCTAAAAATATATTTTTAACATATTTCTTCACTCTGTCACTATCTCCTGACAGACTGATGTTAGACAAGTAATCTCTGAAAAAAACTGTAGTCCCCTTGCTTCTCCAGGTGTTACTAAAAGCATTTCTAAAAACCCACAGTGACCCGCCGTTAACCAGCCAATAAAAACAGAGCTTCTCACGCTCCTAACCCACGCCCCCGCCTGTCCCAGCCCGCAGCGCGCATCCGCGCACGTTCTCATTCAAACAGTAGCTGTGTCAATATAGCGGAGGTTCAACCTATCACTTTTAGTAAGTACTGTAGCCGTGTTTCCATCAAGGTTTCTTGATGCGCATTTTGAAGTATCGCATCAGAAAAGGTGAATGGAAACTGCACGATTCGAGTTAACTTCCTCTAATTCGCAAAAAAGTCGATACGCTCGCTTGAGGTGGTTTTGGGGTTTTTCGAAACAGAGCTGATGCGCAAAACGAGAGATGGAAACAGATTTGCCGACTCAGTTCTGACGTAGCGAACATTCACGTCATGTGACTGATCAGCTGTTTCCGCTGTAACATCGCTAAAACTAGTTGGCATGACAGAATAAATACAACTTGCCCGATAGCAACACATTCCTGAAATATTCTCTCCATTTTGCCGAGATGTGTGGTTCGGTTCCTGTTTTCAACCGCTACTTCCTGTTTACTGTAGACGTGCGTAACGCTGACGTCTGACGTAATGCCGCTTTGCGTGGCCTGGTGGATTCGCTTCAAGCCAGTTGATGGAAACACTTCTGATTCGCATTAATTTTTATTTACATTTTTGCGAATTTTCAAAAATTCGCTCAAAATTCGAATTGAAAATAGATGGAAACACGGTTAATGTCTTTGCTTGAATCATTTATTATTAAAACTAAACAATAAAGACAACGAAGGTTACAGTATCACATGCGCGTTCACGAGACAGGCCATGCTGTGGGGGGAGGAGCTAAGGAGGCTGAGTTGCAGTTCAGCCGAGAGCAAGGGGGAGGGACCAGAAAGGTGTCTATTTTCAAAATGTTTCTAATAATAATAATGTCATATTTTTGTCATCTGTGTATGTTTCCATACAAGACGAAATTTGACTCCGCATT
>JBBPBX010077545.1:0-16841 GCA_038048925.1 Garcialebias charrua | reverse complement strand
CGCAAGACAACAACGTTCAATGTTTGCAGAGCTATATAAACACATCTGCGTCACATTAAACCGCGGTCAAGTTAGTTTTACGCCGGACATTCCATCGAGCTCAGGGCTTCAGCCAGCGGTGTGTTTTTCTTTTTCATGCCGGGTTGGGCGCTCTGATTACGGCAGCTGTTTCAGCTCCCGCCTGGGAGCTCCGTGGCTTCGCATCATAATACAGCTACTAATATAAAGCATGTAAAACACTAAAAACAGGAACATGTCTGTGTTGGTTTATGCCAAGAACTGAAAAAAAATTATAACCTGCTGTTTACTCGAAATAACTTTGGCTTCTCTGAAGACAAACCGCTAAAATATAAAGTTTTAAATGGCTAAATTGGACGGATGCGTTTGCATCTTCCGTCCATTGTATTCAATGTGCGCAGTTGACGCGAGTCTGTGTCTGACGTCATAATCGCGCAACGGGAAAATCCGTATTTATCATGTAAAAAAAACGGCGCTAATTTTAAACTATTTTTGAGAGGAATTTTAATTAATTTAACATTGTTTTAGCAAAAACGATCAGAGGTCAATCTTAATATATATATATGTTGTGCCATTTTATGGAAAGTTAAAAGATGATGTCAGCTGAGCTTTAAAGCGTGGTTGAGCTCAGGAGCCCTCGTACTATAAAGTCAGCTATGAAATATATTTTTATATCTGTTCATTGAGCTACATTTTAAAGACCTATAAAGCCGCCCGCGCGCGTTGCTCGTGGCGATCCTACTTTTTAAATTCCTGCAGTTTTGAGCAGTACGTGATTTTATTAAGGACACGTTCAGCTGAAGACCCATCTTTGCTATAATTTTAAAAACAAATAATTGTTTTTACCGTGTTATTCATGTGAAGTCCTGCCATGATCGCTTCCCCCGCTTCTGTGAAAACAGCTCGAGTCCACACAGAATTCTCCTTCCGGAGCGGGTGAGCACATTGGTACCCCTCTGAAACCACACCAAAAATCTGGCGCAGTGCAGCACGGAATATCCGGTGGAAAAGGCGTAAAGGGGGTGTCTGCGACGCACATATGACGTAATATCCGACCCGCGCCGACCGGTGGAAAAGGGGCTTTAAGTGGACCAACCAAGTTCAAGAAAGTTCATGCTCAGTAATTCAGGTATCAAAGGATGGATGGATGACATTTTTCCTCAAGTCACTCTTGTTTTGGGTGGCAGAGACAACAGAGACTACTGTACTGAGCATGAACTTTCTTGT
The DNA here is from genome assembly GCA_038048925.1 of Garcialebias charrua. NCBI lineage: Eukaryota > Metazoa > Chordata > Actinopteri > Cyprinodontiformes > Rivulidae > Garcialebias > Garcialebias charrua. Next base: position 15,596 of record JBBPBX010077545.1, on the reverse strand, counting down.
CTTGAACCACTTTGGCTGTGGCTGCCTGCCTGGGAGGAGTCGACGAGGGACAGGACGGCCTCCAGAAACCATCTTGGCTCCAGCAAACTGGTTGGTCCACTTAAGTTGTTTACTTGGTGGGGGAACAGTGTGCTGGAACTACTCTGACTGATGAAGCCCTCTGGAGTGAGGGTGAAACGTTTCTACTAAAAAGAAACTGTCCAGATGACCTGATTGAGAATTATCGGATTTGATACCTGGATTACTGAGCATGAACTTTCTTGTCTTAAACAATGAAAACGTTTTTTTTTTTTTTTGTAGGAATAAAGGGTTTCACAGTGTGGAGCCATTTTATTGTGCAGCTTAATGGTTATTACATCAATTTTGCACAGTGGTTCTTGTGCCCTATAAGCAGGTTTAACTTCTACAGGTGGTCCCCGACTTACGAGCGCTCTTACTTACGAGGTTCCGGATTTACAAGGTTATCATATTTAATAAAAATTTGAAGAAAAAATTGTGTTTAAATGTTCTTAATTTCATGTGTACAGCACTTTGTTGCAGCTGTGGTTGTTTATAAATTAAGTATTATTATTATAATTACAGTACAGTGCATAATTTTTAATTTTTAAGCCGATTTACAAAGTTTTGCGGTAGTTTCCGACAGTTTCCGACAGTTTTCGGCAGTCAGTCAGTTTTTGGCAGTGCCCACGAGTTGAGCCAGTTAGCTCCAGTCTTGTAGCTCTATTCGACAGCCGGCTTTGTGCGATCAGAGGTTCCTGGAGCCTGCCTTGATATCGGACTGGAAGCCGAAGATATCGGGGGACACCGAGCTAACTTGGAATAACAAAGCCGACAGCCTTTTTGGAGGTGCAGCTAAACCGGACTGCCCGGAGATGTCTCAGGCCTGGAGCAACAGCCCCACCGCGCCGCGTGAAGCTGCAGACAGCAAACCGGACTGGATTAGCAACGAGCTAACATTAGCCTCGTAGCTGCAGCCTCGTAGCTACAGCCTCGTAGCTCTATTCGACAGCCGGTTTTGTGCGATCAGAGGTTCCTGGAGCCTGCCTCGATATCGGACTGGAAGCCGAAGATATCGGGGGACACCGAGCTAACTTGGAATAACAAAGCCAACAGCTTTTTGGAGGTGCAGCTAAACCGGACTGCCCGTAGCTGCGGTCTAGCCGCGGATTCAGATGGGCTAATGCTAACAGGTGCAGCTAAAGGCGGCACGCGCAGACGGCTTTCTGTAACTTATTAAAATCTTTATCTGTCTCCAAATGTATGAAGTTAACATTCTAACAGTCCTTCCTGTGAACAGTTTAAAACTGTGTGATGCTGGAAGGAAGCTGCGAAGCTCGGACGTAACGCAGCAAAGCTAACGCAGCGGAGCTAACGCAGTGGAGCTAACGCAGCGGAGCTAACGCAGCGGAGCTAACGCAGCGGAGCGGAGGCAAACAGACGACAGAAGCTGCTCAAAGTAAGAAATTCATTTTTATATACATTATGCTCTTTTAAAATGTTTTAAAGTGTTAGGATAGGCATTACTGCACATGTACGTGTTCAGTGGCGGCTGGTGTGGTGAATATATATATGTACAGGTAGTCCCCGATTTACGAGATTTTCGTCTTACAAGATAGTCGGAGGATCGGAACTCGCTCGTAAGTCGGGGACCACCTGTATTGGGTTTCTTTAGGAGAAACTGCTTAGGGGTTCTTCTAAACTGGTTATCAACTCAGTAATTCAACCCAGAATCCCTGACTTTGGATAAACATGTGTTCATGTTTACAGTTTTTTTTAACCTCATTTCTTATTTAAAAACAGTTAGGTTTAAATTTTACAGTGATTTAATGGGAGCATTGACATGTGTGATATCTAATCTATAAACATTACTTGGTCCATTTTCAGCTGCTTCAGGCCAGGGTTAGTTTGTTGCAGTAATACACTCAAGTAAAACGTGAAACGGCTTTGTGATACAGAAGATCCCAAAATGACCCTGAAGCTACCTTTATTAGCCAACCTGCTTCATGACACAGGCTTCAGAGCTTTCTAGCTTGTAATCAAACAACAGACTTGTCTCTTGAAACTCAATTTTCTCATGTAGGCTTTTCTTATCATCATAATCATAATCCTCACAAAAGTAAACAATGAACAGAATAACAACCACATTTGTCCGTTACTTTTATGACCATCTCAACCGACAGTGAGCTGGGCAAACAGTGGCAGCCATGTGCCGTGATTATAAAAACAAAGAATGTCTTATGACTCTAGCTTTCAGTTGGAATTATTTGAGCATGGACTTCCTTGTATGCAAAGACAATTTCCCCACAGATCCCAGAGAGATCACGTTATGCCACCCAATGACTCCAAATAAGACATGTGTTGAAGGTGTCGTTGTTTACATTAAATTAATGTGGTGAGCTGACCTTCATTCTTGGTTTAAATGTGGCATCCTTGCCCATTTTGCTATAATTGAATTAGTCATGTAATAAAATACTTTTTACTTCACCAAACCATGACACTGCCCAGCTTGAGTTGGTTTCAATGGTTTTCCCATAAAAAAACAACTACATTTATTAAATTAATAGCTCCATTACAAACTTAATTTCTGGTTTATTCTGCTGTATATTATCTCAGCTAGAGGATTGCTTAGTTTGTTAAAAGCTTGAAAAGATCCAGTCACAATTTAAAATAATCCAGACCTCTAAATGAACAAAATCACATTTTTTAAGTTAAACTATAATTTAAAAGGTGAGTGAAAAACAATAGACAAATGTTTCATTTCTTCAGAAAATAATGCTTCATGTTGTGCACCTGCAGCTAACTACCACTGATTGAAAAATTATACCAAAACAATAATGTAATGCAATGTAAAGTGAATGCACAATCATACATGTTACTGCTGGGCAGGCCCCTAATGTATTGTGGCTGGACACTTACCATATTTTCTAGCATACACATTGCACTGCCCTATAAGTTGCATCTGTCCAATATGTCTAATAAAGTGGAAAAATACATGTCGCTTCGCTGTATACGTCGCATCTATGCGTCACTGCTGATGCATCACGTTTGTTACGCATCACCACTGATAACACGGAAATGTGGGCCGTTGTACCATAAATGGATGGGTTGCTAAATGGCAGCCACTGGAGAGTGCACGGGAGGACTTTAACAAGAATTTAACAAGATTAACACTTAAAAACAATTATTTTGTTTCCTCAAAATTACAGCAAAGGTGTGTCTCAGTCTAACTTTTGCTTAATAAATATACTTTGAAGGTCAAATCAGTTGCATTTCAAAACCCAATTTGAGGAAGCGGCACGCGCAGAAGGGACAAGCCTCTGAACATTTCTTCGAAATTTAACAAGATAAACACCTAAAAACAATTGTTTCTTTGCTCAAAATTATAGTGAAGGTGTGTCTCAGTCTAACTTTTACTTAATATTTGCAAAAGCACTTTGACGGTCAAATTTGCTGCATTTGCAAAAGCCGATACGTAGAAACATGAATACGCGAGAGGGCGACTCGGTCCATTTCTTCAAAATTTAACAAGATAACCACCTAAAAACAATTGTTCATTAGCTCGACTTTGTGTCTTAGTTGAACCTTTATTTAATAAATGCACCTTGATGGTCAAATCAGCTGCATTTTGCCAGGTCGGCGCAACAAAATGAAGCTGATTCTGTTGCTCCAGGCAGATGACTGTGGCAGTCTGTGGAAAGCAGATTGTGTCATTAATAGCCACTTTTACCTATTATATGATACAACGGCATGCCTTACTACTCAAGTGCCATCTAGTAGCTGAAAATGGTAGTGTCCACTTTTTTTCAGTCAGAATGAATGAAAACGGTCATATCTTAGCCAAAAATTGGTTTATAAGTATGTGAGGAAAAACTCATAAATACATGGCTTCAACTTATAAGTCTCAGGGCATGCAAATTATGCAAAAAACTGCTACTTATAGGCCAAAAAATATGGTAATAAAAAAGGCAGCATACAAATATTTTAAGCTGTTGAATAATACCTAAATATGAAACAAGAAAGTGGCTGTAACATCAATAAACACTCGTTATTAATTTCTCAAAGTACCGATCATTAATGCTGGCAAATGTGTGGATGAAAATGTGCATATTCTGCTGATGGTAGTATTTTTTATAGACAGCCTTGTCTCTGTTGTTGAACGAGTGTACGACAGGTCAACAAGGGAAAGAGAACAAAGAAAAACTACTGAAACGATTTCTCCATGAGAATAGTTGACATGCTCTGCTAGTGTCTTTCTGGAAGAAAATACTTTTACTGCACAAGATAAGTATTTCTGTTTGCGTGAAATTTTAGGGTTCCCTTGGCTTCAGATGTTGAGGTTGCATCTTTTCAGACCTCAATTTTGAAATCCTTTGAAGCAGAGAATGACTTCTGTCCAGCTGCATGACGCACTATGGAGGTGATGGAATTTGAATCTCCTGCCAGGCTTACAGGGTGGGGGTGGGGGGGGTCTTCTTTAAGTCTTATCATACTTGCACTAATGTTTGTATTACATCACTGCCTATAATCATAATACTGTTTACATTCTCTGTTTACATTTATTAATACTGTTTACTTTTATTACTACTGCTTACATGTAATTACTACTGTTTACATTTTCACTACTCTAATATCTACACCACTGCTGATACATATACAGTGTGCTCTGAACGGTCTTATTTAGGGATGCCCAATGTGCCTTACTGCATATGCCACTTTTTGCCTCTATAACAACATCAACTACTACCTCATACATATACTGTGTACATTAACTCATACGCTGCTTTGCCACTTTGCAAATGTCAATGCTAGAAACCTTTAGTTTATTTTAGTTATACTTTTTATACTCTTTTTTATACTAGTATGCAAAAACTCAGGACAGTATTATGTTCATTAAATGTTTAATGTTTTAGTTTTAGAGTTGGTGTAAATTTTCATACTCTTATACCACTATGCAAAAAACTCAGGACAGTGTTAGTTTTACTATTTTATGCTTATGTCTATTATTATATGTTTCAGTGTTTCAATGTTTAGATGTTTACTGTTGCACCGAGGGACTGAGAGAAACGCAATTTCGGTCCTGTGTATGTCCTGTACAGTACATATTGCAGATCTGACAATAAAGTTGACTTTGACTTTGACTTTGATATGTACTGTGCAGCTTTCTGCTGGCAACTCAGAAAATATGGAAGAATAAAAATACAAACCAGAAATACATTAGAAAGATGTGTTTCAACATGAAGCTTTAGTTTTCATATTTTTATTTTGGCAGGGCCGTAATAAATATAATCTTGGCTAAAACAGATTTTTTGAATAAATCTGAATTAATTAGGTGTAGTAATCTCTTAATTTCTCAAGATACATAAAGTGTGAATTCTCAACTTGTATTGGCAGATTCAGGAAAGAACCGGCTCTCCTTCGAGGCGCCTGTTGATTCCTGTTCTGGCCTTTGACATTTTAAATCAAGAGCGATGGAAAGAACTTCATCTGCCTTCGTGCTCATTTAATTACAAACGTCTGGCTTGGCTCCGCTGCTCTCCAGGGACCAGAGGTGCAGCGAACGAACATCCTGACCAGCTGCCATTCTCCTGGAAGCTCAGTATCTATCCAAACATTCCCAGACGAACGTGAAGGAGGACGTCCACACATCCAGGGTTAATGAAAAGACTGTCTTTTTTGAACATATCAGCCACACCTGCCAGTGGCCTGACACAATCTGTGGGTAAAACGAAGAGGCCAGTCTGTGTTAGCAGTCCCACTTGAGTGATAAAAATAATGGCATCAGTCAAACACTCCTCTGAGTTCAGCAGCAGCTCAGCTCCTCCTGGGGTCTGCTTCACGAGGGCTGCAGAAGGTGATGGACAGATCTCCGATCAGTCTGTCAGGGTGAGAAGCAAGAAGTGCAGACATTCTTTTTAAAATCAACCCTTATTCTGCAGCTTGGATCTCACACACTTCAGCTCAGTGTCAAGACAAGACGGAGCCGTGTAGCTATAAAAAAGAGGGAAAAGAAATAAAATGTTGGAAAACTGTGATGCTATCTTTTGAGTGACTCTATATAAAACAAAAAGTCTTCTGCTTCCTGTTTCAGTCCCTCAACTGATTACAAGCTGGCAACACACACGTATAGCTGTGGGCCATTCCCAAGAAACAACACAGCCTGCACATAAAGAAATGATGGTGCATGTACGGAGCAAGTGGGGAGAGACCCGCAGCAACAAAAGCACTGCTAATTAAAATTGTTCAGCAGTTAAAAATTAATTATGCTTTTTGTCTTAAAAAACCAACGCAGGCTAATGTTTTTTTTTTTTTTGGCACACTCAAAAAAAGTGTGTTTCAAAACAAGTAATAACATTATTTTCTGGGTCAGACTGTCTCCAAATATTTTGTGCCTTCGTGAAACTTGGTATCAGAAAACAAACACTTCACACGGCAAGTGCAGAATAATAAAGACAGTGCTTTGTAAGTTTAGGTTTTTATTATGTGAAATAGGGTTTTTATCAAAGAGAATGGTCAGACAATATGGCTCTGGTTATTGCCTCTGCCAGACTTTATTAAGAGGCGAGTTTGCTGCAGCAGAGGTGACTCAAAGAGGATCAACCTGCCTTCGGGTTCTGCCACCTAAATCCTGTCCTATTCAGTGGTTTATGGTTATAATGGTAAAACATGTGATCACATGCAGCAGCACAGGCTTATTACACATACTTTGTACATGTTCATTTGATCACACAAGGCCCCAGGTAAAGATCCATTAACTGACACCTTTACATTTGTATTGGTGGATTTGTGATTACATTTTGCTCCGATTAATAAAATGTTTTTTTTTATTTCTATTGTAAAGTCCATCCATCCATCCATCCATCCATTATTTTCTGCTTGTTCTGAAGTCAGGTTGCGGGAGCAGCAGCTTGAGCAGGGAGGCCCAGACATCTCTTCCCACAACCACCTCTTCTGGTAGGATTCCAAGGTGTTCCCAGGCCAACCGAGGGACAGTTTCTCCAGCGTGTCCTGGGTCTTTCCCAGGAACTTCTCTCAGTTGAACATGCTCGAAGCACCTAGGCGCCCTAGGAGTATCCTTACCAGATGCCCAAACCAATTGCAAAATAAGTAAGAATGCTGCTATTGTAAATTAGAAATGTAAAAAAGAATCCAGCAACTGGAACTAAGAAACCAAGGCCTCCCTGTCACCTAATCTGGAATGTTCCTGTCCCTTACAGTTCCTCCTGTAAGTGCTGGGTCCACAAAGGGGACCTAATGTAGATTAATTAGTCTGTGCCTATCTGGATAGACCCCCATGAGTAAAGGTCCAACAACCATACATTTACGACAAGCTTCTTCTCTAGGCCTGGCTCCAAGGTGAGGTTTCTATAACCCAAGTCTGGACTGGAGATTACCATTATTCCAGTTCTGGCCTCCATTCACTGGCTCCCGATTCACTTCAGAATTCACTTTAAAATCATTCTGTATGTTTTGAAATCTCTGAGCAGTTTTGCCCCTTCCTATCTTGCTGATCTGCTGCAGCCATATGTCCCACATCGCTCTCTGGTGGTCAGCAGACCAGATGCTTTTATTGGTTCCAGGCACTCGTTTTAACCTCAGAGGTCACAGGGTTTCTCTGATGCAGGCCCAAAACTGTGGAATAGATACCACTGCATGTCAGGCAGGCTCCCTCTCTCACCGTTTTTAAGTAACATTTAAAAACTCACTGTTATTTCCTGGCTTTTGACACAGTATAAGTTGATTTTAACTTGTCTGTCTTGTAATTTAGTTTCTTATCTTTACTCACTGTGATCTACCGGTATGTTATTTTTTTTTTTACTATGTGCTTTGCTTGTTTGTTTTTGTTGTACAGCACTTCGGTTGGCCTTGTTGCTGTTTTAAGTGCTTTATAAATAAAGTGGTATGGTAAGATATTACGGTTCTTTGGTCTTGCTTTGTTAGGGCTCTTTTCTAGAACCAGATTGCCATAGAAGACACTACCAGGGGCAAACTGCCCTGCACATATAGCTTCTGGGGTCTTTGGGACACTCAGGTGCATGCATTACAATATGGTGGCCGTTCACAGAGACAGAAAGGAGACATGTGAGGTCATCTGGGCCTCTAGTAAGGATGTCTTCTGGACATTTTCTATGGGAGGTGTTTGAAACATGTCTCACTGGACGAAGACTTATGGGCAGACCCATGACTCACAAGAGAGAGAGTTGCCTGGGAACACCTCCGTGTGAGATGGAGGCAGCTGGAGAGAGGAGAGGTCTTGGGATCTCTGCTTAAACTGTTGCCCTTATGACCTGTCTCAAGAAATGAATATGATTCTGAGTAGAAAGAAAAATGAAAAGGGAAAAAAAAAATCATTTAACTGTTTATTCATAATCAAATCCTGAATATGAGCTTGGCTGTTTAAAAAAAAAATGTAACCATTCCAAACAATTCAAATTCTGGCATTTTCTTAAAAGTGTAATTTTTCAAATCCTTTGACAGTGTTAAAATCCCAACTAATAAATGCTCATGCAGATGTGTTTGCAGTTTAAACGAATTATAGTGAATGGACTGCACTTATACAGCACCTTTCTATCTGACCAAGATACTCAAAGTGCTTTACACTACAAGCTGTGGCCTCATTTACCCATTCATACAGCACTCTACTACAAAGTAGATCTCTACAAAGAATAATCAGAGCTTTATCACATGCATACACCGATGGGACACACATTAGAGGCATTGAGGGGGTTCAGTTTCTTGTCTAGGGACACTTTGGCATGTGACTGCTGGTGGATTCGAATGCCCAACTCTTGCATCGGAGGACGACTGCTCTAACCACTCAGCCACAGCCGCGCTCACATCAAAACTGCCTTATGAGGTTGGAAGAGTCCCAGAAAAGTCCCAGAAGTTGTTTTCAGAACATTTAGATTTGTGTTCAGCCTCAAACTCTTTTTTTAAAACAGCACCATCAGGGTGCCCAGTATGATGCAATGAATCACCAAAGTATCAGACCCAAGCCTTCTTATGCAATAAGCTTCTCTCGTCTCTACAATTGAATTTATCTTTGTGATACAATCCCTTTGACAGGTCAAGGTCTGGCTGGAAACAAGCATGACAGTCCTGGAGAGATATTGATTAAATTGTACTTTCAGCAAAGCAACATCATCTCGTGATATACAGCTAACCTCAGAGCATGATGGCACCCGGAGGAATTAGGTTTAATCTTCAAAATGTCCAACCTGAGAATTCAGAAGTTCCTTCACGTTAAAGAGATTGTTTTCATGTGGAGGAATGATGAATTGCTCCAGACTTGTATTCAAACCCTGAGAGACAATAAAAGGAAGTGCAATAGAGAGATGAGAATGACAACAAGTGTGTGCGTGTGCACGTGTTCGGGACACTGCAAGCTATAGGGAAGGCTTCCAGCTGATAAATGAATTGTTGTGTGACTTCAGAGAGTGCTTTAGAACAATCCCGTCAGCAATGCAGTGATGCAGAAAGACCAATTAATAAAGATTAGCTCTATTTTTCTCTGAATACCTCTCTTTTTTTTTTCTTAGGGAACATATGCGGATATATGATGAACCGTTATTGTGTTTGAATGGAAAATTCATGAAACACAAAACATTACAAGTGACTGACGTGCAAGAAGTTACGCTTTTGTTTCCCTATACACAGAATTTGGACCTAAACAATTGTATGAACACGGTGAGATCATCCCTTCTTGGGGCATCGGTACCTCAGGAGATCTGAAGACAAAAGAGCTATTAGACAACAGCAGCTGCAGAACTCTCCCTATGATAAATCAGATCTCAAATGGATGGGAGGATGATAAAAGATGGCTGCAAGCCCAAATTTGTTAACATGCAGTATTAATGAAGCAGCTTCTGAGCATTTGGCTTATCCTCCAGATTCACATAGTGTGGAAGAGTGGAGCTTACTGGTAGAAGAAAACAAAAGCTGAATGTTGGGTCCAAATGCACTTCACTAAAATCATCTCATCACAACCTTCTTTGCATGCTTTCATTTTACTGTGATGATGATGTTGTCCGTGTCGGGTCCGACAAGTTAGTTCATTCATTAAACCTCTATTTAAACAGACACTGAGTCTCAAAGACTCGTTTACAAGTGAGACCTATTTGGACAGATAATAAAAAGTGGTGAAAAATGACACATAGGGTTTGGAGACAAAAAAAAAAAAATCCCATCACGCTTTTAATCTTTGGTTGAAGGTCAACAGCGTGATAATGAAAAAAAAAATCTCGCACATTAGCACATAATGACGTCGAGATTAGGTGCGGGGGTGGGCGCAAGGACGGTGAGCATCAGAGACAACACACAGAGGCACTGTAGACGATGGTGACACTGGCTAGCTTCTGGCATGTGCTCGTATATGGCTGGAAAATCCAAACTTTGTCTTAAATATTTGGTTGCAGGTCAAGGCCGAGATACAGTGAAGCAGACTCCGTATACGCGCGTATATGCCCGTATACGCGCGTATACGGAGCCTCTGCTACAGCTCGGCTGATGTTCTCGCGTAGATTCTCGTGTTTTCGCTCCAAATTCTACGTCATTTCCTCCGTACCGTCACTTCCGATCGTCACTTCCGGTAGTTTTTCGCTCCACGGAGAGGACTCAACTGAGCTCGCTGATTGGTCACTTTGACACGCCTACTGAAATGATTGACAGATTTCAGTCAGCTCAAAGTGAAACCTATCGTGAGCAGCTCGCTCAGACTTCTGCGGTGTTCTGATACGGTCTTTCTACTATATATGTTATAAAAAGTTCTCTCAGAAATAAAAATAATAACAGGGAGTGCTTTTCCTGCAGCCCACAGCCCACCAGGGAATATATAAAACATCGCGCACCCAGGTAGGACCTGAATTCATTCATTTCATTCATCGAGTGAACGGAGGAAGAAGCGGTTACTTGACTTTAGGCAAAAAAACAAAAGAAAAGGCCCGATCAGCGATAAAAAAGAGGAATTTATTTCATTTGTGTAACATACAAAACAGTCCGGAGCCGGGGAAGTTTAGGTCAGACACCGCGCATCGCGTATGCGAATCGCGTATGCGTAGTAAAAAAATACCTTTGCGCGTACTTGCCCTGAGGGGCTACGCGGGGCTACGCTGCGTACGGGGCATACGTACGCTGCGTATTGGCGTATCGTGAGGACGCGCGAGTGTATCTCGCCCTTCACGCAGTATAGCTGCAGTGCTGTAGGTGTCCTTAGGAGGGTTCTTGCAAATTTGTCATTTTTGTCAATTTAATTTAATTCAGTTTATATATATAGCACCAAGTCAAAACAGAAGTCAACACAGGGCACTGAACAGAAACATTCATATGTAAAAATAAAAAGTAAATACTTTATCTGAGGAGCAGACTGCTTTGAATTTAACTCCATCACAGAACTCTCATCTTGAACAAGCATGAAGGCGACAGTGGAAAGGAAAAACTCCCTCATGAGGAAGAAACCTTCAACAGAACCAGGCTCAGGACAAGCGGCCATCTGCTTTGACCAGCTGGGTTTGGTAAGAACAGATACACAATGGCAGGGCGAGAATTGCATGTTAAGATAGAAATAGTATCAAATGAAAACTACTGTATTCAATTTTAATAATTCATTTAAGAAAATGAGGCAAATTTGTCAATTTTAGGTCTGACTCGGAAAGGCTAGAGTTTTCAAAGTTTTAGACGCCTGTCTTGTCCTTTGTATGCCAAATTGGTCTTCTTTGAGCAGCCTCCTCCCACTCTTCAGCGGCCAAACTACCTGTACATGCAGCCAGGTTATGTTTGAAGACATCCTTATAGCAAAGGTACTGCCCACCGGAGTTGTGCTTCCCACTTGAAAGCTCTGAGTAGAATACACTCTTTGGCAGTCTACAGTCTTCCGTTCGCTGGACGTGGCCGCACCATCGCAGTTGTCCTCTCATCAGTAGGGCCTCCATGCTGTTAGTATTTGAGCAATTTAAAACATTGGCATTTGTGACACAATCCTGCAATTTGATGCATAAGATGGATCGTAGACATTTTATGTGAAATGTGTCCGGCCTCGTGTTTCATTATACCGTACATCACAAGTCGACGACATAAAAAAACAAAGTGAAGAATGAGATTGAAGTAAATGGGATATTGAACACAATTTCCGTCTGCTGTATATTTCTCTGCAGTAAGACGGAGCAGATAGATGGAAATAATAAAAGTCCAGCGGTCTAAGTTCTAAGTAACAATGATGGCTGTGATTAAAGATTTCATCATAAATTCAGTGATTACCAAATGACCAATCAATAGGACTGAATGAGTCACTGGGGCTCGACTGCAGAATGATCATCTAATTAATTATTATGTTCTGCTGATGTTTAGTAAATTATTTGGAATAAAGTGAGACACTTCGTTTTTTTGGTGGTGGTGTTAATGGGGGCACACAGGGCCGGCCCAAGCCTCTTTGGGGCCCTAAGCGAAATTTGGATGGGGGCCCTCTGTTTCTACTAATAATGTGAATTACTGCAATCAACGGTCAGATGGTTTTATCATTCTCCCACCTGATAAAATGTATTGCAACTCTGACAGTCCTTTTTAATGTATATATGTAATTTATTGCAGGGGTGTCAAACTTATTTTAATTTTGGACCACATCAAGTTCATGAATGTCCTCAGAAGGTCAGACATGGCAGACTGTATTGATGAAACTGCCTATGAATAAACTGGTAAAATCAAACTTTCTAAAAATAAAAAATAAAAACTTTGCCCATCATGCCTTTTGGGGAAGGAAAAGGTATCCTTAATAGGCAGTGGTCCTCTCATCACCTGCTCAGTCCTGTTATCATCTGAGAGGAAAGATGGCCACTCAACTGGGCAGCTGATGATCATTGGTGTGGCTCAGACTTTGAGACTCAAACTAAAAATTAATTGTATGCTGCATGGTGAGTCTTTCTCTTACCTGATACACTGCCCACAGCTGAACCTGGTCATGNGGCTAGCTTCTGGCATGTGCTCGTATATGGCTGGAAAATCCAAACTTTGTCTTAAATATTTGGTTTCACGCAGTATAGCTGCAGTGCTGTAGGTGTCCTTAGGAGGGTTCTTGCAAATTTGTCATTTTTGTCAATTTAATTTAATTCAGTTTATATATATAGCACCAAGTCAAAACAGAAGTCAACACAGGGCACTGAACAGAAACATTCATATGTAAAAATAAAAAGTAAATACTTTATCTGAGGAGCAGACTGCTTTGAATTTAACTCCATCACAGAACTCTCATCTTGAACAAGCATGAAGGCGACAGTGGAAAGGAAAAACTCCCTCATGAGGAAGAAACCTTCAACAGAACCAGGCTCAGGACAAGCGGCCATCTGCTTTGACCAGCTGGGTTTGGTAAGAACAGATACACAATGGCAGGGCGAGAATTGCATGTTAAGATAGAAATAGTATCAAATGAAAACTACTGTATTCAATTTTAATAATTCATTTAAGAAAATGAGGCAAATTTGTCAATTTTAGGTCTGACTCGGAAAGGCTAGAGTTTTCAAAGTTTTAGACGCCTGTCTTGTCCTTTGTATGCCAAATTGGTCTTCTTTGAGCAGCCTCCTCCCACTCTTCAGCGGCCAAACTACCTGTACATGCAGCCAGGTTATGTTTGAAGACATCCTTATAGCAAAGGTACTGCCCACCGGAGTTGTGCTTCCCACTTGAAAGCTCTGAGTAGAATACACTCTTTGGCAGTCTACAGTCTTCCGTTCGCTGGACGTGGCCGCACCATCGCAGTTGTCCTCTCATCAGTAGGGCCTCCATGCTGTTAGTATTTGAGCAATTTAAAACATTGGCATTTGTGACACAATCCTGCAATTTGATGCATAAGATGGATCGTAGACATTTTATGTGAAATGTGTCCGGCCTCGTGTTTCATTATACCGTACATCACAAGTCGACGACATAAAAAAACAAAGTGAAGAATGAGATTGAAGTAAATGGGATATTGAACACAATTTCCGTCTGCTGTATATTTCTCTGCAGTAAGACGGAGCAGATAGATGGAAATAATAAAAGTCCAGCGGTCTAAGTTCTAAGTAACAATGATGGCTGTGATTAAAGATTTCATCATAAATTCAGTGATTACCAAATGACCAATCAATAGGACTGAATGAGTCACTGGGGCTCGACTGCAGAATGATCATCTAATTAATTATTATGTTCTGCTGATGTTTAGTAAATTATTTGGAATAAAGTGAGACACTTCGTTTTTTTGGTGGTGGTGTTAATGGGGGCACACAGGGCCGGCCCAAGCCTCTTTGGGGCCCTAAGCGAAATTTGGATGGGGGCCCTCTGTTTCTACTAATAATGTGAATTACTGCAATCAACGGTCAGATGGTTTTATAATTCTCCCACCTGATAAAATGTATTGCAACTCTGACAGTCCTTTTTAATGTATATATGTAATTTATTGCAGGGGTGTCAAACTTATTTTAATTTTGGACCACATCAAGTTCATGAATGTCCTCAGAAGGTCAGACATGGCAGACTGTATTGATGAAACTGCCTATGAATAAACTGGTAAAATCAAACTTTCTAAAAATAAAAAAAATAAAAAAACTTTGCCCATCATGCCTTTTGGGGAAGGAAAAGGTATCCTTAATAGGCAGTGGTCCTCTCATCACCTGCTCAGTCCTGTTATCATCTGAGAGGAAAGATGGCCACTCAACTGGGCAGCTGATGATCATTGGTGTGGCTCAGACTTTGAGACTCAAACTAAAAATTAATTGTATGCTGCATGGTGAGTCTTTCTCTTACCTGATACACTGCCCACAGCTGAACCTGGTCATGTGGACTGGCACTGAGCTGATTCTGTGCTGCCAAAATATTGTAACGGTGCTCCTGCAGAATTTCACATAACATAAGTTTGTGTAAAAATTGTTTATTTTAGTCACATAAATTATCATGCTCAACAGTCCACAACATATTGCCAACTCATAAGCCATTAATATATTGATATAGCCTGATGTAAAACATTTGGCTAGCAAATGTTATGTATTGTGAAGTTTTAATTATTGCTATCAAGCGTTAGCAAAAATGCTGTTTTGAGCCAAAAAATAAATAAAAAGGAAAAAAATGATATACAGTAGTGCCAACGACCAGAATCAACTCACATAAAATTAAAATTTTAGTTATTAAGTACAAACACTGTAGTCCAGACTGTTCAAGGTTGCTAACCAGCTTTTTATCCATTAGCAGCTGCACAAATATTTTTGATAAAAGAGACGTACTTTGTACAAACATACCTTTATCTTGCCGTTTTTCTCTTCTTCTTCTTTTTTCCTCTTCCTTTTTTCAGCCCCTGAAGGATATGCCCTTTTTTGCGACATTTGCGTTAGTTATCTCCACAGGTGCTTAATTAGCTTGGATGCATTGCGTACTTCACATTGCATAGCAAGGAGCTCATATTACCTGTGAAACGTGATCTACCGGGACCCCACTAGGGGGCCTCCCCAAAACTACCGGTCATTTATTTTTTTCCTTTTTTGAGCAATTCTGCATAATCAAATATACATACACACAAAATACATGATATATATGTTATATATATCATTATGAAAATAAAAATCTGAACTTTATGATGAAGTTGT
>JBBPBX010077544.1:0-16841 GCA_038048925.1 Garcialebias charrua | reverse complement strand
ATTGGGACACTCAAACCCCTCCACCACGGTAAGGTGGCAGCCCAGGGAGGGGTGCCAACATCTAATATTTTATTCAGAATAGAACACAAATCACAGATCTAAAGTTTAAACTGAGAGAATGTATCATTTTAAATGAAAAATATGTTGTTTCAAAATGTCATGGCGTCAACAAATCCCCAAAAAAGTTGCGACAAGTCCTGAACATAGTTCTCTGCATTAATGGTGCCTTTCCAGACATGCAAGCTGCCCATGCCACAAGCGCTCATGCAACCCCATACCATCAGTGAGGCAGGCTTCTGAACGGAGCATTGATTGGCGTTCCAGCCACTTATTGCTACTTGTCCCAACTTTTTGGGGGTTTGTTGACACTGTGAAATTTTGAATCAACATATTTTTCCTTTAAAATGTTACATTTACTTAGATTAAACTTTTGATCTGTCATCTATGTTATGTTATGCATAAAATATTGACATTTGCCATCCCCACATCATTAAATTCAGTTTTTATTCACAATTTGTTTAGTGTCCCAACTTTTTTGGAATCCGGTATGTACATGTAAACTTAAAAAAAAAAGTTTGTTGCTCTTTTTGCCAACTGTGATATCTTATTTCCTCTGTTCAGGACTGCAAATATCCATGGTCAGGGGAAGGAGTGAGTGGGAAGCCCACTGCTGCGTCGTGACCCTGGTTTGTCCTCATGGATGAGGCGTTAGGACAGAGACCTTGCATTGCACCTCCTGTCCTAATTTCCTCCATCCTTGAGGACAATCCAGGTCCAAGCACAGCAGTGGGTGACCAGGACAACAGGGCTGAGGCAGAAGAACGTTCTGAGAACGTTATTTTTAGGTTACGGGAACGTTCCCTCCTAACGTTCTGAGAACGTTCTGGTGTGGAGTTTTCTCGTGGTTCTCAGAGAACGTTCTGCTAGAACTTTCTTAGAACATTCCATAAATTTTATTATTACTATTATTATTATTATTATAATATGGATTCATACATTTTAGTGCAAATTATGAACAATCAAAATAGATTCAAAGTTATTTATTCATCTACTGAACGTTTTTAACCTCCCAGAGAGAACAATTGCAAACAAACAAAAGTACACTTGTGTTTCTATTTTGATTGTTCATGTTCAATGAATTGTTCAATGTAGTTTGGAATAGTTCACATTTTTAGTTTGGAAAAAATAAACATTTGAGTTTTCTTTCTTATAACAGTTATAAGAAAGAAAACTCAAATGTTTATTTTTTCCAAACTAAAAATGTGAACTATTCCAAACTACATTGTCCCTTTCTTTAAACTTAAAAGTCCAGCTTGAACATAAATCAAATTAAATATGTGTTTTGCCATGATTTCTAGCTTTCAAATACAAGTACCTGTACAATACTCTCATTGTAATGAGAAATTTAAAGAGCGACTAAACCCAAATTTATGTTTTTTTAGCTGATAAACTCCCTAGAATGTGTTTAAAATGTTTCTGAGCACTATTCCTGTGTTAATTTTCATGTATTTGTGCGTATTAGTTAAAATCGGCAATATTTGGTCTAAAAACGTGTTCACTGTAGCCCTATGGGTTGAACAGAGGTTATTGCACGTTAATTTTACTATTAGTTCAAATTCTCAGTTGTGACATGTCTGCTCTGTTCTGACGTCACAGTCTCTGCTGTCTGGGTATAAAACTGTAGTCACGCCCCCGAGAAGGTCACTCCCCCTGCAGAGCTCAGGGCGGAGTTGGATCAGAGATTAGCAACATAGCATTAGCATAGAAGAGCTACGATGTTCCATAAAGCTCTTCAAACTGATGTTCATTGCCCACCCACCCTTACACCATCAGGTTACAATCCGTTTGGAGGTGAGTCCCATTTTACACCTTTCCATTCCATAATTTATCTTTTGAGTATATGACGTGTTTCTTCATGTGCTGTTTATTGCGGCCTGCAGCTTTGCTTCGGTGTGGCTCGCCCCACATAGGTCGTGGCGTTCTGTTGCTGATCAATGTTAGTTTGTGTTGCAGTTGTGTTTAGATGCTAAGAATCTAGTGTTTCTTATGCGCTGGTATCCACGCACATTCCTTTTGTACATCACAATTAACGTGGAACTGAGCGCACGTGAGACACCTCCCCTGACACGCCTTCATTTACATATGTTAAACAGATGCAAATTACTTCCTGCATGTGTGAAGGACATGCTTGTTTGATCCCTGCGCGATCAGAAATGATTTCTAGATTCAGGAAAATAATGAATTTAATATAATATGGGTGGGGAAATAAATCCTAAGTAAGAATAGTAATAAAATGTGTTCATCACGCAAAGAACGAGTGATTGTGTGTCGGTATTTGTGTGTGCGCGCACCCTGCTTTGGTGCGCAACCGGCTTATCCATTCATTCTGAGTGAAAATATTAACTTTGCGCACGAGTTTATTACCATAATTACTGTAAACACAGAGGAACTTGGATGTTTGGTTGAACATAGATCTTTGTTTATTTAATAGATGATATGAAGAAACGGGTCTGTGCGTCTCAGTGGAGAGTTTTCATGACATGACGTGATGTTGGAGTCTCCAAACGCTGCGCGCGCCACAGCCTTGTGCGCAATCTGTTTGTCTGTGAAGCTTTCACTCTCCAACAAGTTATATATGGTGTACTTTCACGTGTCATTTTGGAGAAATCTACAATAAACGCAGATTATTAAACACCTCCACTGCCGTGTAACACCGGCGAGGGTGCGCGCGCTCCAAACCGCGACCACTCAGCCTTTGGAATCATATGGATGAGACCATTCTATTGGACATATCCGGCTTTGTGTGGACTGGACTGGCACAGTCCCGATCGACCTGCCAGCTCCCTCTGGAAAGCTCGGGAACAGTTTGATCGCTGCTTCTGCACGCGTTGTGCACGGTTCCTGCGTTGTGCTCCAGAGCGCAGTGCCAAAATGAAAAAGGATTATTCCTGAAAACGGCTGATAAGCCATATCATAGATCAGAAAATTATATCTGTTTATAAATAAATGCTCTGCGTGTTATTATTTATTATATCCTCCAGTAAGGCTGAATCCGTTCCTGTTAAATGTATTTTTTGCACAACTTTGCGCGTCCTTTATTTGCGTCCATGTGGATGTAATAATTGTTATCATGTGTGTTTGGTGGGAATATTAATCATTTTCACATCATGAACAGTTAATAATAATAATAATAATAATAATAATAATAATAATGAATTCAATTTATAACGCACTTTTCATTAATGAAAATCTCAAAGTGCTACAAGGTGCAACATAATTGAATGTCAATAAAACAAATAATAAAACAATTAAAATCAACAACAGTATCAGCTATGATCAAAAGTAGAATCATGAGGAGTATAGTATGCTCGGTTGAAAAGAAAGGTCTTCAAGCCGCTCTTAAAGTCAACCACAGACTGTGGGGCTTCAGTTTCTCTGAATCACCTGTAAGTGTCGCCAAAGGAACAAGAACCACAGAAACGTGCGTACGCCTGCTCGGGAGCTGGCGTGGAAATGTACCTGGATGCGCACATATTCACGTTCAGTTCAGTTTTGATACATACGGGGTTTTGCGTGGATAGTGACGCACGCAAGGTTTTTGTGCGCACGCACGGTTGATACATGAGGCCCCAGGAACTTTAAAAAGCTAGAAGTAGCACAAAAAAAGCATCGAAAATTCCCTTACTTTGATTGAAGTTGAGGTAGACAGGCTTATTAGGTGGTTCTCATGGATCAGATGGAACAGCTTAGCCATTGAGCAATGATTCAACCATGAATGATGCAGTGTTTCCCCTAGTTAACTTGCCATGGCGGAGTGCTCATCTCATCCATGATTTTTGTTGACGGGGGACGGACACGTCTGAGTGCAGCTTGTAGGGGCAGGGGGCATTCAGCACGAGGGGAGAGGCAACGTGAGCGCTCCCTTTAGCTTTTTAGCTAGAGAGCCTGTATTTTGTGCTGCTAGCTTAGTGCAATGCCAGTGCTGGGTGGGTGGGTCAAGTTTGGTCTGGTAGGCGGGGTGCTCAGTTCTGTTGACGGGGTGGCGCACCCCGCTTGTATAATGGTAGGGGAAACACTGAATGATGGGTACATGGGAGTCCAGATGTGAGTTCAGGTCAGGTGTGTGGTCTTGATGAGAGCAGGTCTGTCCATCAGGTCAGGTGTGTTTTCCTGTTTTGGCAGCAGTCATTGATGTGGATACATGACAGGGTTAGGCACAAGGTGTTGAAGCACAGGTGATGATGGAGAGAAGTTGCAGGAGGATGGTGAGGAGAGAGCAGAGGACACAGGTCTGCCCATGAGGTCAGGTGCCAACAGGTTTTGTCTGTTGAAAGAGACACAAACATGAACATGTGAAGTTAAAGCAGGGTCATGACCTGCAATAAAAACAGAAAACACAGACAGAAAACAAGTTCAACTCACTGTTAGGCACAAGGTGGTGACGCACAGGTGATGATGGAGAGGAGCTGCAGGAGGTAGTAGGATGGTGAGGAGAGAGCAGAGGACACAGGTCTGCCCATGAGGTCAGGTGCAACAGGTTTTGTCTGTTGAAAGAGACACAAACATGAACATGTGAAGTTAAAGCAGGGTCATGACCTGCAATAAAAACAGAAAACACCGACAGAAAACAAGTTCAACTCACTGTTAGGCACAAGGTGTTGACGCACAGGTGATGATGGAGAGGAGCTGCAGGAGGATGGTGAGGAGAGAGCAGAGGACACAGGTCTGCCCATGACGTCAGGTGCAACAGGTTTTGTCTGTTGAAAGAGACACAAACATGAACATGTGAAGTTAAAGCAGGGTCATGACCTGCAATAAAAACAGAAAACACAGACAGAAAACAAGTTCAACTCACTGTTAGGCACAAGGTGTTGACGCACAGGTGATGATGGAGAGGAGCTGCAGGAGGATGGTGAGGAGAGAGCAGAGGACACAGGTCTGCCCATGACGTCAGGTGCCAACAGGTTTTGTCTGTTGAAAGAGACACAAACATGAACATGTGAAGTTAAAGCAGGGTCATGACCTGCAATAAAAACAGAAAACACAGACAGAAAACAAGTTCAACTCACTGTTAGGCACAAGGTGTTGACGCACAGGTGATGATGGAGAGGAGCTGCAGGAGGATGGTGAGGAGAGAGCAGAGGACACAGGTCTGCCCATGAGGTCAGGTGCAACAGGTTTTGTCTGTTGAAAGAGACACAAACATGAACATGTGAAGTTAAAGCAGGGTCATGACCTGCAATAAAAACAGAAAACACACAGAAAACAAGTTCAACTCACTGTTAGGCACAAGGTGTTGACGCACAGGTGATGATGGAGAGGAGCTGCAGGAGGATGGTGAGGAGAGAGCAGAGGACACAGGTCTGCCCATGACGTCAGGTGCCAACAGGTTTTGTCTGTTGAAAGAGACACAAACATGAACATGTGAAGTTAAAGCAGGGTCATGACCTGCAATAAAAACAGAAAACACAGACAGAAAACAAGTTCAACTCACTGTTAGGCACAAGGTGTTGACGCACACGTGATGATGGAGAGGAGCTGCAGGAGGTAGTAGGATGGTGAGGAGAGAGCAGAGGACACAGGTCTGCCCATGACGTCAGGTGCAACAGGTTTTGTCTGTTGAAAGAGACACAAACATGAACATGTGAAGTTAAAGCAGGGTCATGACCTGCAATAAAAACAGAAAACACAGACAGAAAACAAGTTCAACTCACTGTTAGGCACAATGTGTTGATGTACAGGTGATGATGGAGAGGAGCTGCAGGAGGTAGTAGGATGGTGAGGAGAGAGCAGAGTTTTGTCCTACATTATATACACTCACCAAGTATCAAGCTTTGTGTTGGCCAAAGGCTTTGACTCCACATCTTTATGAGCCCCCGATTGCCTCCCAGTCAAACTTCAATTGGCCAATAACTCTCTCCCGTAGATCTCCAACCAGCAAGGCTGAGCTGGTAGTCCGTAGAGACTTCACCTTTCGCCTTGGGACTTCTACATCCGGCACAACAGGCACCTGCAAAACACATGGATCTTGTTAACCAAATAATGATTAAACATCACCACAGACCACTTTAAGTTTGTGAGAGGACAATTTTCTGACCGGTAGTTTTCTGGCCATTGTAAAGCTGAAAATGTCTAATGATTTGTTGATATTTTTACATTTTAAGACTAAAAAAGACCAGATTATCATAAAGAAGGAAAAATAATGTGATCTTTCCCAATTAAAAAATAAAATAATGAACTATGCAGGTCTAGGTAAATTATTTTAATTGTGGAAAAATTAAATATCCTACTTTGAATAAATAAAGTTAACTTATGTTTTACTCCTTCTATTAGTTCTAGTATTCACACATTTGCAAAAGACAGGAAAAACTGCTAACTGTCTAAACTGTCTTCTTTGTCCTGTATGCCGCAATGTGCCGGCACGTCTTCGTCATGTTTACGTGTTCAAGAACGCAAGTATAGCCGTGAGTTCCTGCTTGATGTCGGAAAAACCGCTCATTTGGGAATAAACAGTGACCTACAGGAGAAGCTACGTGAGCTCGAACAGAAGCTAAACGAGTTTCGTGACTGCGGCCTGCTCTGGAAGCCAGCCCCGAGCCTCAATTCATCGCGCCCGCCGTGGAAGCGCCACAAGCGGCTGGACAGTAAGCGGAAGCCAGCCCTGAGCCTCCCTTCTTCGCGGCCGCCGTGGAAGCGCCACAAGCGGCTGGACAGAAAGCGGAAGCCAGCCCTGAGCCTCCCTTCTTCGCGCCCGCCGTGGAAACGCCACAAGCGGCGTGACAGAAAACAGAAGCGGGGTAAACGCGGAGGTGTCAGAGCTAGGCTAGCAGCTAGCCCACACAAACCGGCGATCCCATCCATGGTTTTGGCTAACGTGCGCTCCTTGGACAATAAACTGGATTATATACGCCTGCTACGAACGACACAAAAGACTGTGAGAGACTGCTGTGTGTTTGTATTCACGGAAACGTGGCTCAACAACAACGTTCCGGACCATGCTGTCCAGCTAGGGGAGCTAACATGCTACAGAGCGGACCGAACCCTCGAGGGAGGTAAGACAAGGGGAGGGGGGCTCTGTGTTTACATCAACAAAGCATGGTGCCTGGATGCTGCTGTGGTCTACAAACACTGCTCACATTTAGTGGAGTTCATGACTATTAAATGCAGACCGTTCTATTTACCGAGGGAGTTTACAGCTGTTTTGATTGTTGCTGTATATATTCCTCCAAGCTCCAACAGCAAAGTTAGAAGTGAGGCTTTGAATGAACTATATCTGCACATCAGTGAGCAACAAACAGCCCATCCTGATGCTTTTCTCATCACGGCTGGTGATTTCAACCATGCAGATTTAAAGAGTGTATTTCCAAAAACATACAGAAACATAAACTTTGCAACAAGAGGAAACAACACACTGGACCAAGTTTACACCACCATGAAAAATGCCTACAGAGCCCTCCCCCTCCCCCACATTGGTGCTTCTGACCATATCTGTGTTATGCTAAAGCCAGCATACAGGCCGCTGGTGAAAGTCACAAAACCAGTCCGCAAGCAGATACGAGTGTGGCCAGAGGGGTCTTCAGAGGCACTCCAGGACTGTTTTGACACCACAGATTGGGGTATGTTCAAAGAAGCTGCTACCACAAACAACAACACATGTCTCCAGGAGTACTCAGACACTGTATGTTCATACATCGCCAAGTGCATTGATGATGTTACCAACCTCAAAACCATCACTGTTCGGGCTAATCAGAAGCCATGGCTGACAGCTGAGGTTCACAGACTCCTGAAAGCCAGGAATGCTGCCTTCAAAGCGGGAGATCAGGTGGGCCTGAAGGCAGCCAGAAAGAACCTGGATCAAGGCATCAGAGAGGCCAAGGAGCAGTATTCCAGGAAAATAGCTCACCGTTTCAAGGACAGCAAGGATACACGCAGTCTGTGGCAGGGAATACAGACCATCACAGACTACAAACCCCCCCCCCAGACCTGTGACAGCTCAACCTCTACGCTGAATGAACTGAATGAGTTCTTTGCTCGGTTTGAGGCAAGTAACAGCACACCTGCACATAAACTCCCCCCCTCTCCTGATGGCCAGGTGCTGGCGCTGTCCTCAGACAGCGTAAGGCGATCATTCATCAAGATTAACGCCCGGAAGGCCTCTGGTCCTGACAACATACCTGGTCGTGTGCTGAAGGACTGTGCAGGGGAACTCGCAGCGGTCTTCACGGACATCTTTAACATCTCACTGAGCCAGGCCATCGTCCCCACCTGTTTCAAAGCCACCACCATCATCCCTGTCCCAAAGAAGGCAACGCCCGCATGCCTCAATGACTATCGCCCAGTAGCACTCACCCCCATCCTGATGAAGTGCTTTGAACGGCTAGTCATGAAAAGCATCACATCTGTCCTCCCTGCCTCCCTGGATCCCTTCTAATGCAGGTGGAAGTGAGGGAACAGCTACTTAATCCCAAGCAATAACGTGTAAACATTATACAGTATATATAACTAATATATAATGCTTTTTTGACCATATGACTTAGTGCAGAATGCCACAGACAAAGGGTGAAGGAGACGGACACGAGGTCAGTGATAGAGGAGACAAGTGATGACATCAGGTAGGAATAATTACATTAGGGAGGCAACAAAAACCTATACTGTATACCATGCTTTCACGATGCGCTATACCATATACCATTGTGCGCTCTGCTGAGAAGGTAATCGGCTGTAGTCTCCCATCTCTCCATGACCTGTACGTCTCCAGGACTGTGAGGCGAGCAGGTCGGATCACAGCTGACCCTTCTCACCCTGCATACAGTCTGTTCGAACCACTCCCCTCAGGCAGGAGGCTTCGGTCAATTGGGACCAGAACCTCCCGCCATAAAAACAGTTTCTTCCCCTCTGCTGTCAGACTCTTGAACACTCATAACCATACTACCTCATAACTTGCCTTGGTCGCTGTATTTTGTATTTGTTCTTTGTATTTTGATTGGGAATCACTGTATCACTGTATTTTGTATTTGTTCTTTGTATTTTGATTGGGAATCACTGTATCACTGTATTTTGATTGCACCACTCTAATTGCGCTGTTTCTTAGTAGTTTTTGTTCACTGAATATTGTATTGATTGTATTGATGTTTTATGGTCTATGTTTTTTGTGTCTTATGTTTTTATATTTTATGCACCGTTATGCCGAAGCAAATTCCTAGTCTGTGAATCCTGTTCATTGACAATGGCGATAATAAACTGAATCTGAATCTGAATCTGAATGATGGTTTGAATTTCTGATGACCATCTTTCATTGTCTTCTTTCACGGAAAGTAACAGTTTAAATGTCATAAATGTTAAAACACTGACATGGACTCCAGGCTGTTAAGATTTCATATTTTCACTACATAAAATGTTGAGCACTGATTACCACTACTGTTATACATTTTTACTTTATTAAACTTCTTATTTGTTTATCATTGAAATTATCACCTGATATGATATGTAACATAAAAAAATCTGTAATATTGCTACTGTATTTTCTAAGTGCATGACTAAGGGAGGAAAGCTGTATGAGGCGGCAGGTAAAGGGAGCGCGCGGGGCGCGCGCGGGGGGGGGGCGCCGCCGTTGATGTTTTCGCATCCACCTCAAAAATATGTAGTTGCGCCCCTGCCTGCTAACACACGACTGCACACCATCGTACAGCTCCAACCACTTCATCAAGTTTGCGGACGACACAACAGTGGTAGGTCTCATCAGCAACAACGATGAGACGGACTACAGGAACGAGGTGAGCCGCTTGGCCTTGTGGTGCGGACACAACAATCTCACTCTCAACGTGGAGAAGACAAAGGAGATTGTCGTGGACTTCAGGAAGAGGGATGCACAACATGCCCCTCTGACCATCAACAGCACCGCAGTGGAGAGAGTGGACAGCACCAAGTTCCTGGGAGTGCACGTCTCAAAGGACCTGTCCTGGAGCAGGAACACTGCAGCACTGGCCAAGAAGGCTCACCAGCGCCTCTACTTTCTCCGCAAGCTGAAAAGGGCTGGAGCTTCAACCTCCATCATGTGCACCTTCTACAGGGGAGCCATAGAAAGTGTCCTGACAAGCTGCATCACGGTGTGGTTTGGTGCATGCACTGCATCCTGCCGCAAGAGCCTCCAGCGCATCGTGAAAGCAGCTGAGAAGATCGTCGGCACCTCCTTGCCCTCACTGCAGGACTTACACAGCAAACGCCTCACTCGGAAAGCCCACTGCATGGCAGGTGATCCCACACACCCACTACACAGCCGCTTTAGACTGCTGCCATCAGGGAGGAGACTGAGGAGTCTCCAGGCTCGAACCAGCAGACTGAGAGACAGCTCTGTTCATCAGGCAGTCAGAATGCTAAACACTCTGCCTGCTCTGCCTCCCCTCCCATTTGAACTGCCTTAACACAAAAAACTTTCTCACACATTATCACTCAACACAAAGATTTTAACACTGGACTCTGTGTCATCAAACGGGTTATTCACTAAACTCTCGGTCATGTGTTCATTCAGTTTGCACTACTTCTCATATTTGCACTAATGTTTGTATTACATTACTGCCTATAGTCATACTACTGTTTACATTCACTGTTTACATTTATTAATACTGTTTACATTTATTACTACTGCTTTACATTTATTATTACTGTTTACATTTACACTACTTTTATCTACACTACTGCAGATACATATACAGCATTCTCTGACTAGCCTTATCTAAGGATGCCAAATGTGCCTTATGTGCCTTACTTCATATGCCACTTTGCCTATATACCAACATCAACTACCTCATACATATACTGTGTACATTAACTTATATGCTGCTGTGCCACTCTTTGCAAATGTCAACGCTAGAAACTTCAGTTTATTTTATAGATATACGTTTTTATACTTTTTATACTACTATGCAAAAACTCAGGACAGTATTACACTTTTATTATTTCATTTTATGCTTATGTTCATTGGGTGTTTTAGGGGTGTTTGGTGTTTCAGTGTTGGTGTAAATTTTCATACTTTTATACTATTATGAAAAAACTCAGGACAGTGTTACACTTTTTTACTATTTTATGTTTATTATATGTTTTAGTGTTTAGATGGTTACTGTTGCACCGAGGGACTGCGAGAAACGCAATTTCGGTCCTGTGTATGTCCTGTACATATTGCAGTTCTGACAATAAAGTTGACTTTGACTTTGACTAAAACTAGCCCTTTTTGTTGTTAGAAGAACAAATAAAATTCAGTTTAAAGTTATTTTTGATCAAAGCTTGGAAGAGCCACTGCTGAGGGACCAAAGAGCCACATGTGGCTCCAGAGCCGCAGGTTTCAGACCCCTGCAAAGTCCAGAACCCCTTACATTTTAAGACAGGTTTACAAGAAATCTAAAATAACTACCTATCAGCCACTTTCAAACCAGTTATGTGATCACAATCTGATAGGCCTACCTTTCTTTGTGCTTGACAGATTTTTCATGCTGATGACATTGATGCTTCCATCAACTTGGAGACAAATAAAGAGGATTCAATCCTAAAGATTCACATCAACAAGGGACAAACACCTCTGCTGTGTTACTATGAACTGTTTAGCACCACCACGACCAAAGTCTGGCACTCATATTAGCCTGCCTGTGTGTCTGTTAGTAAAATATCTCATGTACCAGTAAATCTTTAATGAAACTGTCAGAAAGTAATTGACTCTCAAGACCTCTCAAGACTGTGTGAATGAGATATATCTCATTCACGAGGTCTTCCTTCAGCCTCTTGTTTAAGCAGCTACAAAAACAGTATGTTGCTGAAATACGTATTTAAAGTAAATTAGTATTTCAGCCTGGCTGCGGTTATTGTTCTGCTGGCTAGTGAGCGCATGTGTGTTAATGCGACGCAAACATCGAGAGGATGCGGGGCCTTGTCTCTTTGAAAAACCATCCAGGAACTAAGCCAAAAAAATAAAAAATAACTTGTAGCATACATTATATGGCTTATTTAAACGCTAGAATAACCTAACCTGCAGTGTTTTACTTGCCTCAAATTATCTGCCTCAGCAGCTCGTTGTTAGCTTAGCTTTTAGCAACAGCAGGTTTTGTTCATTCAAGTGAACAGAGCTAAAACAGCTAGCAAATAAACAAAACAGAACCGATTACCTTCAACTTCCAACTGAATGTCCAGTCGTCGTCCAGAGTCAGACCAGTCGACGTCTAATAAAAAGCAAGTTTTACGAGCGCTGAGTCCAACACAACAACAGCTTCTTGTCCCAGCAGATGAACAGGATATAGCTACATTTGAACGAAGCGCGCGAAGCGTTGATTGGTTGGATATGATGACATGCTACTTCCCTCGATAAACAAGAGTGGCGTTGATTGGTTAGGACAAAGTTCACATGCAACCTGATAAGCAAGAGTGGCGTTGATTGGTTGGGACGTACATGATCACGTTCTACCCCCAATCCAATCATAACGCATGAAGACCACAAATAGAAAAAGGGCAGAAAGCAAACAACTTCACGTTTCACGTACGCCTGGAGTAACGCAGAATAAAATTGAATAATGATAATAATAATGATGATAATAATAATACCCTGATGCATGCTCAATAATAATAATAACAATATACTATATATATATATATATATATATATATATATATATATATATATATATATATATATATATAACACAATATAAAAAAACAGCTCGAGCTGTTTCAAAAAACTGACAAAACGTTTAAAACAGAAAAATAAACCAGTGTGAAAATACTTTGCGTAAAGAAACTGGCAGATGGCAAAGGGAACGTTTGTTGAACATTCTAAGTGTAATGTTATGTCTGCTCCTCAGTGTGGACACCATCCAGACGGGCAGCACTTGGAGATACTTAGTCAGGCTTTATTAACTCTTGAACACCAACACATGTACAACTCACGAGCGTCACTCTACAACCAACGGTGCATCACCTAATGTGTCCCCTAGTGCCCCAGTACCAACACATTGGTTCCTAGTGTCTGCTCACACAACATCTCCCCTTTTTAGCTTAGCTTCCATACTAATGCTTTTAAACTTAAATTGTCCTTGTTGAATTATAAACATGCTGAACAGACATACCAACACCCTTTTAAATGCTTTTACCAAGTGAACCGATTATACTAGCACTTTGTCCTTAATATTACAAACAACTATAACATTGACCTATCTAGGGGTCAGGGTCGACTACCTGGGTCCCCAGAGCTGTGCAGGGATTATTCTGCCCTGTGGGCCACAGCTCACTTCTCTATGACTGCTATTTACAAGTCCAGTCTCTGCGGGATACGAACAACCCGTCCTGACCTGGTGACTGTGGAGCCATCAGGAATCACTCTGATGTGTGACCTGTTCCTTCTTAGACTCCCAGACGGCATGTCGATGTTGTATGACCGTGGGGTGTTCGCTGGACTGCTGATAGTCCCCGAGTTGTTGGTGTTCTTCACCCAGACTCTTTGTCCTGGGTTGAGCTCTTGTTTAGTCTGTGCTCTGTGTCTCTTGTTGAACCAAGAACCTTGCTTCTGTTTCAGCTCCTGGTCTTTTCTCCGGAAGAGATGAAGATCTGGCCATCTTGGTCGTAGTTTGTCTTCGCTGACCGGCAAAGGTGTCCTGATGTTGCGACCCATCAATAGTTGTGCCGGTGATGATCCTTGTGCCAGGGGTGTGGCCCTGTATGCCATGAGAGCCTTATGTGGATCCTCTCCCTTCTTCAGGAAAGATTTCACCGTCCTTACAGCTCTCTCTGCTTCCCCATTACTCTGTGGATAGTGAGGACTTGAGGTGACATGAGTAAAATCATAGTCCCTTGCAAAGGCTGCAAACTCCGCCGCTGCAAACTGGGGGCCATTGTCCGTGACAAGGGTTTCAGGGACCCCGTGCCTGGCAAAGATCGCCTTCATTTTGTTGATCACCGGGACAGCAGTAGTAGAGGTCAGGTTCACCACCTCAATGTATCTGGAGAAGTAATCTATTACCACCAGGTACATGGCACGTTCCCACTGGAACAGATCTGCTGCGACCCGCTGCCATGGCCTCAGAGGAAGTTGTGTTGACATGAGAGGTTCTGGTCTCTCATGAGCCTCTCGCACGCACGCTGTGCAGTTTTCAACCTTGAGTTTGATTTGTTTGGTCAAACCCGGCCACCAAATGGACTGTTGTGCTCTAGCAATGCATTTTGTCATGCCCTGGTGACCTTCATGAACCAGGTTAAGCATTTCTTCCTGCATGCTGGCTGGAATAACAAGTCTTTCACTTTTCATTAAAATTCCCTGCACCACAAGGAGGTCTTGGTGGTACTGCCAGTACACTTGTAGTTCAGGAGGGAGGCTCTTCCTGCTGGGTGGCCAGCCTGTTTGTACAAAGTCTTTAAGTTTTCTGCACGTGCTGTCAGTTTCTTGTGCCTGTCTGATTTGCACAAGCCTGTTTTCTGATGCTGGCAACTGTTGCACAATGTTGTTAACATAAGCACACACCTCTTCTTCCAGCTGCATGTCCTGTGTTGTAGGCGGAGCTTGTATTGGTGCTCTGGACAGCGCATCTGCCGTAATTAAATTTTTCCCTGGGACATGTTCAATCTTATATGTGAAGCGAAGCAGTCGCAATCTAAACCTTAGTATGCGAGGTGGCAGGTCATCAAGAGCTCTGCTTCCTAATAAGGAGATGAGAGGCTTATGATCTGTCTGGATCAAAAAGTCCATCCCTATCAGGTAAGATTGAAACCTTTCACATGCCCAAGTCAGTGCTAGTGCTTCTTTTTCAATCTGAGCGTACCTACGCTCTGCAGTTGTCATACTGCGTGAAATGAAAGCCACTGGACGCCAGTCACCTGTTGTTTGTCTTTGTGACAGGACCCCTCCTAAACCAAAGGACGAGGCATCTGCTGCAACTTTTGTTTCTCTGTTCACACAATACTGGGCGAGGACTGTGGGTGAGCTCAGTTCCTGTCGTAGCTCATCAAAAGCCCGCTGCTGTGCTGTCCCCCATTCCCAGGTTGTGTCCGCTTTGAGAAGCTCTCTTAAAGGTTGTGTGAGTTCAGCGATACGTGGGGAAAACTTTCCAACATAGTTTACCATGCCCACAAACCTCTTCACGTCAGCAGCATCTTTAGGTGTAGGCATCTCCATGATTGCTTTGATTTTGCCCGGGTCGGCTTCAATGCCCTGAGCTGTGACAACATGACCCAAAAACTTGACTTTCTCTACTGCAAACTGGCACTTGTCGTTGTTCAGAGTCAGGCCCTCCTGTTGGAGCCTCTCTAACACTCTATGCAGTCTGTAGTCATGTTGCTCTCTGGTGGACCCAAAAATTAGTATGTCGTCTGCATGACATACAGTGCCCTCCAGTCCTGACAACATTTGGGTCAGTCTCTTTTGAAAATGTTCAGGAGCGGACGAAATACCAAAAGGCAGCCTTTTGTAACAGTATCTGCCAAACGGGGTAATGAACGTGGTCAGATGGGCTGACTCTGGATGTAGAGGTACCTGCCAAAATCCTGCCGTAGCATCCAATTTGGTGAAAATTGTCGCACCTGTGAATTTGGCTAATGTCTCATCTACCGCAGGCAGTATGTGGCGCTCCCTACACACATATTCATTTAAATGAGTCAAGTCTGTGCATATTCTGACCTTTTCGTTGGGCTTAGGGGCCACCACCATTCCAGCACACCACTCTGTAGGTTCTTCAATGGGTTCAATCACCCCCATTTTCTCCATTCTCTCCAGCTCTGCCTTCACTTTGTCATATAAAGGCAGTGGGACTCGACGTGGTAGTGATAATGCATATGGTTTAGCACCCTCTTTCAATACTATTTTGTATTCTCCTTTAAGGAGACCCAGCCCTGTAAATACTTTGGGGTACAGTTTTTTCATGTCAGCCTCCAGCTCTTTAACACTGTCTATGGGGCGCAGCAACCCTAAAGCTGAAATAGCTGGGAAGCCTAGTAGTGGAGTCGACAGTCTCTGTATGACATACACTGGCTGTGTTGTAGTTTTTTCTTTGTATTTCATGAGAGCGTTGAACTGACCTTTCACTTGCAGGGCTTCACCACTTGGACCACACAAGGGCTTGTCTGCTTCGGTAAGTGGGCCATGTGTGTCTTTCGAGTAGGTGGCTGTTGGTATCACAGTCACATCTGCTCCCGTGTCCAGTTTGAATGTGATGTTTTTTCCGTTGATTTCCAGCGTTTTTTTCCAGTTGTTGGGGCGTTCTCCTGCTGATACTGCTCCCAAAAACAGTTTGTCGTCCTCCAGTGCGACGTCCTCATCCTTCTGGACTGCTCCCACTCTGGCTGATCTGCACACAGCTGCAAAATGTCCCTTCTTTCGGCATTTCCTGCACTCTGCGTCTCGTGCTGCACAGTTCACTTTGTTGTGTGCAGGAGATTTACCACAGCGTCCACAGTACTTGTATCCTTTTTGGATCTCACTCTGTCTGCTTGTTTCGTGTGGTTTATGTGCTCGGTTATCGCTGAA
Source organism: Garcialebias charrua (assembly GCA_038048925.1). Taxonomy (NCBI): domain Eukaryota; kingdom Metazoa; phylum Chordata; class Actinopteri; order Cyprinodontiformes; family Rivulidae; genus Garcialebias; species Garcialebias charrua. The sequence continues at coordinate 349 of JBBPBX010077544.1, read as the reverse complement.
AGTTCTTTTCTTGAAATTTAATAAGTCCACGTTAGCATGCTGTGTCATTCCTGTCGTCTCTCTCACGACTGGTTGTTGTTTCTTAATCTCTTCATGCTGTCTTATTTGTTGCACCGCCTTTTCTAACGTTAGTCCACTGTCCATCTGCAGTTTCTCTGACAGGCCCTGGTGCTGTATGCCCGCCACCAACCTGTCTCTTATCATTTCGTCTTGCAGTGGTCCATACTGGCAGTTTTCTGCTAACTTATAGACTGCGCCTATGAAGGATTCAGCTGATTCACCAGCATCTTGGCTTCTTTTGTTAAAACGTGCCCGCTCATATATAACGTTGTATTTGCCAATAAAGTGT
>JBBPBX010077541.1:0-16842 GCA_038048925.1 Garcialebias charrua | reverse complement strand
TTTCAGTCCACCTCCTCACCAATTTGTGGTGGTAATGCACCAAACTGAATTGAATTTGATCAAAACGTCTTTATAATATTTTTCTTGTTTTGCAGAAAAGTTTATCTAGTAGTTATTAGAAATGTTTCTTTTAATCTTTGTGGAAACTCCAGGTTCCTTTTGTTTGTGTAGTGACGCCGCCCCCTGGTGTTTTTTTTTTTTTTTTATTTATAGAAAAAACAAGTACAAAAAAAACTTACAATGTCAAACATGGCTCGAGACTTAAGGCATGCATAGCACAAAAGAGAATAAAGGCACATAAACAAAAACAAAAATGTGTTTTGGGCAGCTTACAACAGAAATTCGTTACAGATTGTTTTAGTTTTTAAAGCTTTTGCATTAGTACAATACTTTAAAGTAGATAAGTAAGAGGAAATATAATTAGAAAACACTATAAATCTAGGTTTTAGCAAGGAGAATTTACAGCTGTGGATGTAAAATTTGGCTAAGAGTAGTATTAAATTTACAACAAAAACTTTCTCACTTGAAATATTTGGACAAAAGAAACCAAACAGTATAGTTTTAGCATCAAATGGTAGGTCAATTTCTAACTTTCTATTTACATACATGAAAATGTCTTTCCAGAACACCTGAGTATGAGAACAGTCCCAGAAGAGATGGATGATGGTCTCCTCAGAGCTGTGGCAGAGTGAACACATTGGGTCTACGTTTGGACGGTACTTGGAGATTATATAGTTTACAGGATAACATTTATGCAGAATCTTTAGGGACACTTCTCGAATCTTATTAGTTATAAAGTATTTTCTAGGTAACAACCAAACATCTTTCCAACAGATATCATTAAATAAATTATCCCAGAAGAATATAGAAGCAGGTTTACTAATGCTGTCTCTAATTATTAATTCTCTAATACATTTGTTATTAGTTTTTTCACTTAAAAAAGGGTCAGAGTTACCAATGAATAATTCTTCAGTTAAATAGTTTGTGCTGTTTTGTACAGGATTTGACATCAACATTTTCACACCAGATGGAATTGCATCAAAGACAATTGCAAATTCTTTTGGTAGTACTGGAAAGTTATACGTAGTTAAAAATTCACTGTAAGAGTAAGTGTTGCCGTCTTTGTTGAATAACTGATGTACATGAACTATTCCTCTGTCAAACCAATTTTTAAAGAAAATAGATTTATGTTTAAAACAAATGTCTTTGTTATTCCAGATATAGTATTTGTGTGGAGAGAAATTGTGTTTGTGAACCAGAGTCCAGCATAAAAACAGCTGTTTGTGGAAATTGGAGAGTTTGATCGGAATTTTGTCAATGTTGTAATTACACCTTAAAATAAAAGACAAACCACCCAATGCTTCAAATACATGTGTTGAAATGAAGTTCCACAAAGAGTTTGGATTTAAGAGATATCTTTTGATCCATTTAATTTTAAAGGAGGAGTTTAGAGTCTGTAAGTCTAATACATTAAACCCACCAGAGCACAGCTTATTTATCATTACATTTTTTCGAATTAGATGAACCTTTTTTTTCCAAATAAAATCAAACAATGTTTTATCCACTTTTGAAATGATGTCCTTGGGAACCTCAAGGGCAGAGGTCGCATACACCAAACTGGAGAGACCTTCAGCCTTAGAAAGTAATACACGACCGGAGATGGATAAATCTCTCTGTACCCATAAATTGAATTTTTTATTAATTACAGTAACAAGGGGATTAAAGTTATCACTTAATCTTTGGTCCTCCTCTTTCATAATATAGATACCAAGGTATTTAACTTTGTGTTTTACTGGAATTCCTGAGATCTCTGTGTCATGACATGTTTTAATAGGGAGTAACTCACATTTAGATAAGTTAAGGTTGAGACCTGAGGCTGCAGAAAATTCACCAAGCAGCTCAACAGCACACTTTACTTGAGAGCAATCTTTTAGAAATAGAGTTGTGTCATCTGCCAGTTGGCTCAGACATATTTCTCTACCAGCAATCTGAATACCTTTTATGCAGCTGTTTTTAATGAAATGTGCTAAAATCTCCATAGGAAGAAGAAACAAAAATGGAGAAATTGGACAACCTTGTCTAATTCCACGCTCAACATTAAATCTGCCAGAGGTTCCATGAGCTAGTTTAATTGAGCTATTGCCTCCAGCATAAAGGGTGCGTACTGATTTCTTAAAGTGCTCACCAAAACCGAACAGATCCAAAGTTTTAAATAAAAAATCATGTTCCAGTGAGTCAAACGCTTTATGGAAGTCAAGAAAGAGAATAAAACTATTTTCAGATATTAAATCTGCGTAGTCTAATAAATCTAAGATAAGCCTTATATTATCAATTATGTGTCTTCCCGCCATAAAACCATTTTGAGTTTCCCCAATAACATCATGAAGTACTTTTTTCAGTTTATTTGCTAAACATAATGCTAAAATTTTATAATCATTATTTAATAATGTGATGGGGCGCCAGTTATCTAAAACTAATACATCTTTTTGTGGTTTTGGGATGAGTGTAATTAAGCCTTGGCATAGAGTGGACGGTAATTGTTCTTTATCTATACTTTCTCTAAAAACATTCAGCAAAAAGGGAGCAAGTTCTTCCGTGAATAGTTTGTAAAATTCAGAAGTTAGCCCATCAGCAGTGCTGGACTGGCCATTCGGGCATACCGGGCAAATTCCCGGTGGGCCGTCGGTGATTTATGTGATTTATGGGCCGCCCGGGCGGTCCTGTCACTCATGAACCAAAAAAATAAATTATAGCTATTTTTTTGTCAATCACGACGGCCGATTGGTTGATTTTCTTGAACGACATCGAGCTAATCCAATGAAATCTCTCAGCACTCTTCCGACCAGCCCCTCCTCCTACCTGCAGCTGAGAGTTTGACGAGTGATAGACAGGACTCAAGGAGTGACGTGACGTCTGCTCTATGCGACAGTTTCAGCGCGGCATCTTGCAGGCAGCACGCGTTAGCATTATTAGCATGTTGTTGCGGTCTCCTGTTGTTAAAAGACCAGCGCAAATTCAAAAGCTGTGCATGGACGCGGTTTCACAAGACCTGCAGCAGCAACACACGTCACTTGAACGGACTAACCACATCATCCGAACGTGAACGAAGAAAACAGCTTGTAAACACCGATCAGCAGCTGCAACTTTTATCAGGTAATTCAAATCATTCCAGATCAATAACACAAATTGTAGGGGTTTTTAATGATCTCTGAATCATGTCTGAAATGTTGTTGATGTGCAGGCTTTACTGAACGCTGCTAAGACGTCTTCCATCACGTCAACACTTCAGCACTTTATGAAAAAACTCAGACTGATACAGTAGTGTCAGCATGTCCTGGAGCCCTGATGATGAGAGATGATGAGAGATTCAACCACCTCAACTGCTCAAAAAGAGGTATTGTTCTTTTACTATTACTGTACTATTACCTTTTTAATTTAAAATTATAATCTTATTAACTTTTTTTAACTTGTCTGGGCCTCTGGACATTCAAAAAACAAAACAAAACAATTGTAGAAACGTTTCATCTTTCATCAGAAAGACTTCCTCAGTCTGAGGTGCTGTATTCAGCTCAGTCTTATAAATATCACCCTCTCACTGTGGAAACTCTGGAACAACCTGCCCCCCAACATTAGACAGGCCTCCTCCCTTCACATGTTCAAATCCCTGCTAAAAAAAATCATCTTTTCTCTATTATTTCAAACTGTGTGAGCTGACGTAGTGTATATATATTTTTTTACTGTGTTTTCATTTTAATATTGTTCTTATACATTTTTATTATACTTTTACCGCTGTTAATATCATAATTTTTACCATTGGTGTGTGATACTGTTCTGTACATTTTTAAACCTCTTTTGTGTTGTGTGTGTGAAGCACCTTGATAACAGTTTATCTGTTTTAACTGTGCTATATAAATAAAATAGACTTGACTTGACTCACAGTGGATCAACCAGTTTGTTGATGACAGCTGAAACCAGCTGCTCACATGAGCAAGGAGGACCATCAGCCTAACAATGGATCATTAGCACCCTGATGGTTGTTTGCTATTCACAGAGGGCTGAGTGATACTAGCAACAACAGCATTGTAAGAGGGGGACAGTTGAACCCGGAGGCCTCCACCTCTGTTTAATGATGGACAGTTTCTTTTCACAAAGATGACCTCCTTTACTCCTCTCTCAAACCATCGTTCCTCTCTATCAAGGATGTGAACATCTTCATCCCTGAAAGAGTTGGCCTATACAAACGTATTGTTCACTTGAAACATTTTCAAAATAATCATTTTATAAGTCTTTTTTGTAAACATATTATTTGTTTAGTGAAGTAAAGACACTATTTTTTATATAAAGCAAGTATTTCTTTATTCATTCAACCTTCATTTATGATATTGAAATCAAGAAATACCTTATTTTTTATCAAAAGTATTTATGTTTAATAAAGTCAAGAAAGACCATTATGTTTTTTGAATATTTTTAATTGGTAATTATTTTATTAAAACATTTAAATTTTTTATGTATTGTGACAGAGGGTTCTTGTTAGCAGCTGCTGAAAGTAACTAATAAATTAACTTAGTAATCTAACTTAGTTACTTTCCAAATCAAGTAATCAGTAACTTAACTAAGTTACTTTTTCAATGTAACTATGCCATCACTGTGGGCCACTCTGCTCAAAATGCCCGGGCCGATTTTTTGTCCCAGTCCAGCCCTGCCCATCAGTACCTGGAGATTTATTTAATTTAAGTTTTTTAATAGCCTCTGAGATTTCTGTAAGCGTAATGGGAGAGTCACAAATTGATTTTTTGAAATCTCCAATTGTCTTAATATTACCTAGATTGTTAAAGAAATCATTCATATGAGCAGGTGAAATGGTTGAGGTATATAGTTTTTTATAGAAGTTCTCACACATTTTAGATAGTTCTTTTGGATCTTCTATGATACCACCATTTGAAGAGAGTCTATTTATACTATTTTTATTTTGCCTTTGTTTTTCTAGCTTAAAAAAATAGCTAGAATTTTGCTCACCCTCCTCTAACCATTTCGCTCTTGAACGTACAAATGCACCTTTAGCTTTATTGATATATAATTGATCAAGTTTTAGTTGTGCAGTTAGGAGATCTGCTTGCTGTTGTTCAGATAGATTTTCAGGCAATATGGATGATAGCGAGATTAATTTGGCTATCAGATTACTTTCATCTGATTTCTTTTCCTTTTTTAGTTTAGAACTTGTTTCTATAAACAATCTTCTCAGCTCATATTTTAAAAGCTCCCATTGTTTTTGATATTCCCCTGTATCTTCTGCAGTCTCAAAACGTTCTGAGATTTTTCTTCTTATTATTTCAATTAAAGATTCGTTTTGTAATAAAGAACTATTTAGTTTCCAGTATGCTGGGTATCTTTGAGTTGGCTTATCAGGAGATAAGTTTAAAGTTAATACAATTGCTTTATGGTCTGTTAATGGAGTAGGCATAATTTCTGTTTTGCAAATTAATTGAGTCAGGGATTCCGATATTAACCAAAAGTCTATTCTGGATCGTAAAGAACCAGCCTTGTTTGTCCAAGTAAATTCTTTACTATTTGGGTTAGTAACTCTCCAGATATCATGAAGACCTTGTTCATTCATAAAATCATTCAAAAAACAGTTGGTTTTATTTCTGCTAGGCCATCTGTCCAAATCATCATTTAATGTGACGTTGAAATCTCCTCCCAGTAATATTTTAATATCAGTAAACCTTTCCTTGATACTTTCAAAGGTAGTACTTAGTGTTTGAAATAATTCTTTGTTTTCTCTTGTGTTAGTGTACCCATAAACATTACCTACGCCCCCTGGTGGTGGCTGCTGATAAACATGTGGACATGACGTCACCAGCTCGGCCTCTTTCCTTCGTGAGTTCAAGATGGCGGCGCTCTAAACGGACGCAGTTTGGGAGCTCTGATATTCAACCGACACATTTTCATATATTAAAGGGAGTTGTTTGCTACAAGGAGACATTCTGCTGACAAGGTACCATAATAAGTGTATAGACACTGTAGAGTGATGTGAAGGTGCAGAAAGAAGAAAACACGAGTCCAGCAAACTATCCACCGCTAGCGTAGCTAACAACAAGCTAGCTGGATCTAAAAGTTCGACCGCTGCCAGCATGCATGATTATATTAGCCCAGATGTTGATGAGGGGATGGAAGCAGAGTTTCCACCTCTGCCCGTGACACCCTCCAAGGTTTACAGCAGAGAAACAAAGGAAGCTACAAGATACAGAGTTTCCTTCTGATGAGAAGCTACGTCTGGATTTAGCTCCGTGATTTATTTCAATTACTGATGAAAAAAGACTTCTCGTGAGTCAAATACTTTATTCTGTGATTTAGTTCCAAGCTGCTGCTGCCAGAGGCTTGTAACACTGCAGCTTCTTGTCTGTGGAGAGGAAGTTAGTTCACTCTGTTAGCATCTGTAGCTGTTAGCATGTGTAGCTGTTAGCATGTGTAGCTGTTAGCATGTGTAGCTGTTAGCATCTGTAGCTGTTAGCATCTGTAGCTGTTGACAGCTGTAGCGGTTTGCATGTGAAGCTGTTAGCATCTGTAGTTGTTAACATCTGTAGCTGTTAGCGTCTGTAGCTGTTAACATCTGTAGCTGTTAACATCTGTAGCTGTTAAAGTCTGTAGCTGTTAGCATCTGTAGTTAACATCTGTAGCCTTTAACATCTACTGTAGTTGTTAACATCTGTAGCTGTTAACATCTGTAGCATTTAACATCTACTGTAGTTGTTAACATCTGTAGCTGTTAACATCTGTAGCTGTTAACATCTGTAGCTGTTAGCGTCTGTAGCTGTTAACGTCTGTAGCTGTTAACATCTGTAGCTGTTAAAGCCTGTAGCTGTTAACAGCTGTAGCTGTTAACATCTGTAGCTGTTAACATCTGTAGCTGTTAGCGTCTGTTGCTGTCAACATCTGTAGCTGTTAACATCTGTATCTGTTAACGTCTGTAGCTGTTAACATCTGTAGCTGTTAACGTCTGTAGCTGTTAACGTCTGTAGCTGTTATTTTCTGTAGCTGTTAACATCTGTAGCTGTTAGCATCTGTTAGGGGTGGGCGATATGGCTCAAAAATTATATAGTGATATTTCAGAGCATTATCACGATAACAATAAATTTCGTGATATAACCAAAAAAAAAATCACATTTATTTATTTGACAAAATTAACTAAACATGTTGCTTTGTAGTATTATATAAAATTTTAAAATACAACAAGGGGTAATTTTACTGAAATTACTTTATAGTATTCTGTCTCCAAGTATAAAAAATAACTTGTAACAAGTTGATCAGCTGACCCTGAAGCTTCTGGTGTTTCAGCTTCCTCTGTTCCTGCAGGAATTATTCATTTTTCTGATTCATTTTTTTTAACTGATCTATCTGATTCTCTGATCACCTGCCTCTGTGTGAGACAGCTGAACCGCGCGCGACAGTTTTGGAGCGAGGGAGAGAGCAGCCCGCACACACGCTGAGCAGCGCAGGGCGGGGGAGTGGGGGACAAGCTCTCTGTACCTCTGCAGTGAGAGACAGGGGAGAGACAGCTGAAACACGTTGTTTGTTCTAGCGTTACACCAGTACACAGACTGGTGGAGGGAGGTGCGCAGCTCGGTTTGGTCTTTTGAAGCGCTCGGAAGTGAAGGGGGCGGGGCGCCCCGACGTATTACGTCATGAAATTAGCATATCATGATATAAGTTTTTTGCCCGGGCAAGCTTTTTTGCCCGGTAAAACCGGTAATGATATGATATGGCCCAGCCCTAGCATCTGTAGCTGTTGGCATCTGTAGCTTTTAGCAAGTGTAGCTGTTAGCATGTTTAGCTGTTAGCATGTGTAGCTGTTAGCATGTGTAGCTGTTAGCATGTGTAGCTGTTAGCATGTGTAGCTGTTAGCATGTGTAGCTGTTAGCATCTGTATCTGTTAACATCTGTAGTTGTTAGCATATGTAGCTGTTAGCATGTGTAACCGTTAGCATCTGTAGATGTTAGCATGTGCAGCTGTTAGCATGTTTAGCTGTTAGCATGTGTAGCTGTTAGCATGTGTAGCTGTTAGCATGTGTAGCTGTTAGCATCTGTATCTGTTAACATCTGTAGTTGTTAGCATATGTAGCTGTTAACATGTGTAGCTGTTAGCATGTGTAGCTGTTAGCATGTGTAACCGTTAGCATGTGTAGCTGTTAGCATGTGTAGCTGTTAGCATGTGTAGCTGTTAGCATGTGTAGCTGTTAGCAGCTAAGTCTCGTTGTCGCGTGCTTGGATAATCTAGTCTCGTGACTGTGTGTGTGTTTTTCTGTGTAGGAGCAGGAGCTTCACGTCAGACCTCCACCAACCACATGTTTGTTCTCTAACAGGTATAGTTGTAATTTCTAGTAAAATTGTTCAATATTATACTTCGGTCCAGCAGCCTCCACTTCTAAAAGTCAGCGCTCAAGCGGTTTGGTTGTCCACGCGCTAACACCATGAATTAGGTAGTCACGCTTGCGAGGTTCTTTCAAAATAAAAGCTGATGTGTGTCTCCTGTTGGTACAAACTCTGTACATAAAACACATGTTAGCACTGGAAGCTGTAATGGGACCAACATTCCTGCTCAGCTGTTTCCACTAAAAGTTTAAAGACCGTGTAAAGTAAATTTCAATATTTTCTTCAATAAACATTATAAATGTCATAATTGTAATGTTGTAAATGAGTAAAAAGTCTCAAAATTGTAGATAAATTAATTTTGGAGTTATAGATCAACTTGTGTATAAAGATATGTCTGTTTCAGGATTTTTTAGGCGTGTTTTAAATGTGACCGCGTTTCGTCACGCGGTCTTCTTAAAGTGAAACTAAACCCAAATTTAACTTTTTTTAGCTGATAAACTCCCTAGAATGTGTTTAAAATGTTTCTGAGCACTATTTTTGAGTTATTTTTCATGTATTTGTGCATATTAGTTAAAATCGGCAATATTTGGTCTAAAAACGAGTATCTGTAGTCCTATGGGTTGAACTGTGGTATTGCACCCTGATTTTCTCATTAGTTTACGATTCGCACAGTCATTAATTTTCGCCCGATTTCGTCACATCCGCTGCTGCCTGTGTATAAAAGTGGAGCCACTCCCCCGAGAAGGTCACTCCCAGGTCACTCCCCCTCCAGAGTTCAGGGGTTGGATTAGCGATTAGCAACATAGCATTAGCATAGAAGAGCCACGATGTTCCAAGAAAGCTCTTCAAACTGATGTTCACCCACCCTTACACCATCAGGTTACAATCCGTTTGGAGGTGAGTACCATTTTACACCTTTCATTCCATAATTTATCTTTTGAGTACATGACGTGTTTCTTCATGTGCTGTGTTTGCGACCTGCAGCTTTGCTTCGGTGTGGCCCCACAAGGTCGTGGCGTTTTTATCTGTTGCTGATCAACGTTAGTTTGTGGTTGTGTTTAAATGCTCAAAATCTAGTGTTTCTTATGAACACCGCAGAGTGTGTGAACTCTTATGAACTCTGATAAAGAAGACCGTGACATAAAAAAACAATGGAGACTAGCTGGCGCTAATTTTAGCTGTTGTACTAGTTACAGTACGATGTTTTAGACACGGTGTACTTTTGCTGCAAATAATAATGTTGTGCATCAAAGGTATTTATAAAATAATGTGTACTTGTGAATGAGTATCATGGGCAGCAGTATTTATTTTGCACTGGGTCATCTGTTTAACAGATCAACAAAGTGAAAACAAGTACAGTATGCTTGTTTGTAAGGTGATTAAAATGTGTTGTTCTTTTTTTATTTCCATGAGGCGTTCCACATCCAATCTGAGCCGTGCTTCACAGACATCAAGCATCAAGGAGACGTGTAGACATGTCACTTTGGAGGTGACATATGAGAGCTGATTCACCAGGTACATGTATTCATGTTTTATTTATTACTTTTGTACCCTACCCTCTGTCTGCAGGTATTAATATTATTAATTATGTTTTTATTATTTTATTTATTACTTTTATTATGGCGGACATTTATATAAAAAAAGTTTTAAAAAAGTTTATGCAACATTAATTCTTGTTTATTTGTTCATTGCTACCTGTCCCAACATTTTGGGGATTTGTTGACACTGTGAAATTTTGAATCAACATCTTTCTCCATTAAAATGTTACATTTACTCAGATTAAACTTTTGATCTTTTCTCTTTTCAGGACTGCAAATATCCAGGGTCGGGATGGAGTGAGGGAAGTCGACCGCTGCATCGTGTCCCAGATTTGTCCTCATGCATGAGGGAAAAAATAAATAAACAAATTGATTACAAAAACTAGTTGTCTATGACAAGAAAGTTAATTCTCAATAGTCCAGGTATCAAATCCGCTCATTCTCAATCAGTTCATCTGGACAGTTTCTTTTTAGCAGAAACGTTTCACCCTCACTCGTTGTCTATGATTCATTTTATTAACAGTAAGTTACTTCAAAACAACAAAAGGTTCTGAAAACACATGGGACACCACCCCAGCTCCTCTGTTTGGACGCAGTGGACAGCAGAACGAGGAGTCCCAACCACCTTCAGGATGCCCCACCTTCCAGCCAGAAACGAACACCAGGGTCTCAGCTGTACCAACATTGTCGTGGATGCAGGTCTCAGGAGATGAAGCTCTGGCCGAGACTGCATCATCTTCTTGGTTAAAGTAATCCTGGCTGCAATTACTCTGTGTGGCTGCTGGGTGCTTTGAGTCATCACAGTTATCTGAAAAGAACATTTTAAAGGATACACAGTACATGTATTGTTAAATTTATTGCAATTGGTTTGGTTTGCATTAAGAAATATTTTCTCAATATTTTCTCATTAATCTTATCAGCTGTGCTGTGCCCAGTTTTGATTAGCTGACACATAGCTTAAACAAATACTGTATACATGTCCTAACAAATATATATTGTACAAGCTTATCTAATGTTTCTAAACACGGATACAGTATTTGGAAACCAAATAAAAGATTTTACCACTGTTTGGTGCTAATTAATAGTCAATTCAAAAAACAATGTGTGTTTAGTTCTGGGTTGCATAACAAAAATAAGCCAAAGCGTCAAACAAACCCTACCCTATAGAGGGTAGGAAAAATCAATATTTTATAATATTTATTATGAAACGTTACTTTTGGAATGTGCTAAGTAATAAGATGTGGCAAATTAAAATGACAAAAACACAGCTGTACACCGCATGCCATGCAGCTAAACAGGTTTTTAATGTGTTCTGTGTTCAGAAGCATACGCATAAGCTGTGTGTGTGTGTGATTAAATGCACGCAACAACATTTTACAACTGTTATTTTGGTAAAAGTTTAGGTATTTACTTACTGAAGACGTGACTATCCGCCATTTTGAAATCTAATCTTGGGGAGGGGTGGGAGTTTACCACTAGAGGGGGCGTGAACACAGGACAACCTCAACCTCCTCCCCTGCTTGACTCTCGACACGCCTATTTTGAGGGAAAATTTCAAACTGCTTCGGGGGAGGAGTTACCGATCCACAGGGTGTGGAGTCGCTCTTTAAGTATAGAGTCAGAGTCAGAGAGAATTTATTGTCATTTGCACCGCATGTAGTACATGTGTTGAAAACGAGATTATGTACACAGGGTCCCAGTTACATCCAACAACAAATGCAAGAGAAAAACAATAATAACATCTAGGATTAACTAAGAGAGACATCAGCTAGTAATACACTAAGCCCTAATGTAGTAGAAAAACATCATTATAAACAGCAGCACGAACATGAGTCATTATGAGCAGATGGTCACAGATGAACGCAGCAACAAGAAACAGATCAGTATCAACATGATGTGACATTTTGCAGTGTTTATTCTTATTATTTATTTATTCATGAGTCTGACAGCCTCAGGGTAGAAGCTGTTCCTCAGTCTAGTGGTTCTACATTTGATGCTCCTCAACCTCCGTCCCGAGGGGAGTGGTGCAAAGAGTGAGTGTGCTGGGTGAGTGAGGTCTTTCATGATGCAGGTGGCTCTTTTTCTGCATCTGGAGGTGTAAATGTCTGTGATGGTGGGGAGACTGACTCCCACAGACTTCTGTGCAGCCTTCACCACTCTCTGTAGAGCTTTCCTCTCTGCAACTGTGCAGCCTCCATGCCACACGTTGATGCTGGAGCACAGGACGCTCTCCACTGCACACCTGTAGAACGAGGTGAGGACTGAGCTTCTCAGACCAGCTCGTCTCAGCCGTCTGAGGAAGTAGAGTCTTTGATGTCCTTTCTTGATCAGGCTGGTGGTGTTATTGCTCCAGCTGAGGTTATCATTCAAGTGTACACCCAGGTACTTGTAGCTGGAGACCACCCCCACCCCCTGCAGCTCCAGCCGTATAAATTAGATCTTGCCTCGGTGGAGCCGTTCACTCGCGAATCGCAGATAGCATCAGATAGCAATAGCATAGATATTTTGTTCATTGTTAGCTAGCTAATCAATTACGCCTCGTTCGTGCATCTGTGCCCTACAAGTTCACAAGCTCCTTTTTTGCTAAGAAAATGCGACAGGTCCATTGCATACTTAGTTATCAACGTGATTACTCTATATTTTAATCACCAACACAGACCCCGCATGCGATGTGACCGGGTCGGACCGGGTGCAGCGAGTCTGCTCATCTTCTAAAATAGCGCTTATTATTAAACACATAACAGCGGAGTTATGAATTATAGTTGTGTCCTCTTTTTTAAAAACAAAACCAGAGTTGTTTGTGCACTAAAAACAGCGTAACTCTTGGAAAAAGGAGCTGCTGTTACAGCCAGAACTCAGATAAAAACAGAGCAGGTTTACTGGATCTCTGCTGCACCTGTCTGCCTCTCCACACAGCTCAGGCTGTGAAGAACGATGCCGACCGTCACATTAGCCGTGTTTCCATCAAGGTTTCTAGGTGCGCATTTTGAAGTATCGCAGCAGAAAAGCTTAATGGAAACGGCAAAATGCGAGGTTACTTCCTGAAATGCGCCAAAAAGTTTATACGCTCGCTTGAGGTGGTTTTTGGGATGTTCGGAAATGAGCAGATGCGCACAACGACAGATGGAAACACATTTGCCGACTCGTGCTGCCGAAGCGAACATTCACGTCACGTGACTGATCAGCTGTTTCCGCTCCGGACAACATGTAACATCGCTAAAACTAGTTTGTATGACAGAATAAATACAACTCGACCGATAGCAACACGTACCTGAAATATTCTCTCCATTTTGACGAGATGTGTGGCCGGTTCTGTTTTCAACCGCTACTTCCTGTTTACTGTAGACATGCGCAGTGCTGACGTAATGACGCTGACGTCTGACGTAATGACGCTGTGCGTGGCTTGGTAGATGCGCTTCAAGCCAGCAGATGGAAACACTTCTGCTTCGCATTAATTTGTATTTACATATTTGCGAGATTTAAAAAATTAGCTCAAAAATCGAAATGAAAATGGATGGAAACACAGCTAGTGGTCACTGTCTGACTCAGAGTCTGAGTCTGGCTCTGGAGGTTCAAATGAGTAGGGCTGGAGAACTCCAGCCTTCAAGAACATCTTCAGGGTGCAGGACACGGGCGCAGTACTGCGCTGAAACCACGCCCACGCGCTGACACGCACCCAGCGTTTCAGACCAGGGCACAATTATGTTTTTTCATTATTTTTGAGACTTCATTTTATAAGGTAAACAATGTTTCAGTCAGATTTATATGGGTGATTAATAACACATATTTATGCCGTGTGACAAACTCAAAACACAAATTTAATTTTACTTTACACGGTCTTTAAAATTTAAATGTCGCCCCCATATCCAAAGACAGTGTTTCCCCTAGTTAACTTGCCATGGCGGGGTGCTCATCTCATCCATGATTTTTGTTGACGGGGGACGGACACGTCTGAGTGCAGCTTGTAGGGGCAGGGGGCATTCAGCACGAGGGGAGAGGCAACGTGAGCGCTCCCTTTAGCTTTTTAACTAGAGAGCCTGTATTTTACGCTGCTAGCTTAGTGCTATGCCAGTGCTAGGTGGGTGGGTGGGGGGGTCAAGTTTGGTCTGGTAGGCGGGGTGCTCAGTTCTGTTGACGGGGTGGCGCACCCCGCTTGTATAATGGTAGGGGAAACACTGAAAGAGTAGAGAACTTTTTGTGTTGCTAAGTTAAATAAATAAAAAACTTCAATGTGTTTTTCATGTTTTGACTCTAGATGATTGAAGTCATTCTTGCTGGTCTATGTTCAGAAATGATTTTTAATGTCCTCCTGTGAATATGGATCCATAATATTTAACTTTTGTCTCTGTTTTGTGGTTATTTGTATGTTCATTATGTGAGAATGTTAAATTGTTTTCCCTGAAGTTTCCATTAATATTAAAACAAAACTCTTAGTTTCCAGTGACCAGTCTCACTTCAGGCTGACTGTAGAACATCTCCAGATGTTGCTCACCAAATGTCACCAAGATCTCATGTGGAATTTCAAAATAAAGGTCCTCCAAAGTTGGACATTTTCCATGTAATTTTCTCTAAGTTGCTGTTTGTTGCTCGTTCTTCAGGATGTTGTAGAAACAGTGAGGATAAGTACGACTTTACCACAAATCACAACATTACTGTGCAGAAAGTTTGTCTCATTGAAATGCAACATAGTTCAAGTAAAAACAGGAATGTTTAATTTAAAATAATTTATATGTTTAATATTTTTAAGTGATAACCATTTGGAAAAATAACAGTTAAAATTGTACATTAATTTCAGAAATGACATTTATAACATTTTAACATCAAGTGTTTCTTTTTACTGGTAAATTTTGAGAATTACAAGAGCTTTGTGTTATTTGTCCATGTCGACCAAAATCACTGGAGGTTTCTGGTTAGTGTGTATAAAAATTATACTTATTGTTCTCTGAGAACATTTTAATTTAAAGTTTCATATTTTGATTTGTGCAGAAACTCTGTGAACCACACAGTCTTTGTGGTGGATCAAGTTCAACAGAAGACAATTCAAAACCTGCTGCAAAATAGAATAGAAGTGACCTTTATTATCATTGCACATGAATACAGTGAAATCTGGGTTTGCTTCCCAGAACAAAAGTAAAAACAGTAAAATATAAAACAATGTGAAAATATAAACTGTATTAAAGTTAATAACAGGTTTGAAACACTCCAAATGTGCAACACAAGCAGATTGATATTACACCAGTTGTCCCTTATTCAGTTTTTATTACAGATTTTGTTAAGTTCAGTAACGGTGGACAGATAAAAACTATATTTAAATCTGTTTGTTCTTGTCTTGATTGATCTGTACCTTTTCCCTGATGGTAACAGTTCTCATATTAAAATTAAACCTATATTTAAAAAGTTGAAACGCAAATTCTTAAATAGATATCTACAAATGCAAAATTGTTAATTTATTAATCTTCAACAATTGTTATGGGCTATAAATTTTTTGTTCATGTATGATCATTGTTTGATTTGAGTGTTAAACAGAATTTTGTTTTTAGAAAGGGCAGATATTATAAGAATTTTATTCTTCATCTGCTTCCTTTCATTTTAAATCTGTTTTTTTGCTTTCTATATACAGTATGTTCTGAATTTGTTGCTTTGTGTTTTGATTTAAGATGAATAAATTACATAAATAAATAAAAATAAAATATTATATAATAAATAATAATATAAATAAATCATCCACAAATAATTTTGTAACAACAGCAAGTATTATTTTGAAAACTCGCTAAAGGTTACCATGATTCATAGTGTTTGTGTGCACAACAAAACCATCATTTTGGAAGTGGAGACTGGCTTGACAGCATTTTTTACTGCCTGACGTTCTCAGAGTTGGGGCAGGAGCTACATGTCAGACCACCACCAACCACATGTTTTTTTTTCTGTTACAGATGAAGTTCATGTTAATAAATGTTGTGAAGCTGAGAAGAGTTCCTGGGTGAGCGATTCATCAGTTCACTGGTATTAAACCAAACATCAGGGTTACACAGGTATGTATTTATTTACTGCAGTCTAAAGTGAAGTGTGGAGCTAAGCTGTGTTAGGAACTGTTTGGATCCTGCAGTCAAGCTGTCCACCATTCAGATTTTTTAAAATCTTGCTCTTCTTCACAGCTTGTTACAGCATCACGATGCGTTCAATTTCAACTAGAAAATACACTCCGCTACACCAACATATCCAGGAATTCAGAAATAGAACATGTCTGGTATATTAGTTTATTTCTTGACATATCATCAGAAAAGTCACTTCAATACTGTCCACTTATTAAAATGCTCTAACAACAAACAAAAACTCATGATGTCATCAACAAGTTTCATTCAAAGTAATATTTTAATTGGTTTTACTGTGATATATATACATACACAGAATATCATAAAAACTATGTAATTCCTCAGAAAAAAATAATTTGCAAGAACATAAGTTTTGTCCTACAGATTATAAACTCTTATTTGCCACAGGTGTTGAGAAATTCCAGAAGTTTGTTCAACTCAGTTCTGGTGGTTTTGGAGTGATGACAGGATGCATCCATGCAGCCTATGTGAATTATAATTCTGTGGACAGAGGGGGGGAGTGTGTGCAGGCTGGGGAGTTTTACAAGAATGATGAGGACTGTGGCTCCTTGGATACAAAGTGTAATGACATTGAAGTAATGAATTTATTGTGGGACTGAATATCAGTGAATGAGTGTGGTCGGATGAAAAATTGTGTGAAGAGATGCTGATGGTGGACAATTGGGGCTGTGTGGAGGGAGGGAGAGATCTGAAGATGATTTGTGTAACAATGATAACGACAGTGGAAAAAGACAGGCGAGCCATTTCACTAGTGTGATCTGCTTTGTGGAGACATGGTGAGGAACAGGAAATTTGGAGTGGGGAGTATTTTGAAGAAAATG